>CM066328.1:427540227-427812727 GCA_033807585.1 Hydrophis major
GGGTTGGGGTTGGGGTTAGGGTTAGGGTTAGGGAAAGGGTTAGGGTTAGGGCTAGGGTTAGGGTTAGGGTTAGGGTTAGGGTTAGGGTTAGGGTTAGGGTTAGGGTTAGGGTTAGGGTTAGGGTTGGGGCTGGGGTTGGGGTTGGGGTTGGGGTTGGGGTTGGGGTTGGGGTTGGGGTTGGGGTTAGGTTAAAATTTAGGGTTAGGGTTAGGGTTAGGGTTGGGGTTAGGGTTGGGGTTGGGGTTGGGGTTAGGGTTAGGGTTAGGGTTAGGGCTAGGGCTAGGGCTAGGGCTAGGGCTAGGGCTAGGGCTAGGGTTAGGGTTAGGGTTAGGGTTAGGGTTAGGGTTAGGTTTGGGGTTGGGGTTATGGAAAGGGGTAGGTTTAGGGTGAGGTTTAGGGAAGGGGTTAGGGTTAGGCTTGGAGTTAGGTTAAAATTTAGGGTTAGGGTTAGGGTTAGGGTTAAGGTTAAGTTAGGGAAAGTGTTAGGATTAAGGATATGGAAAGGGTTGGGATTAAGTTTAGGGGTAAGGTTAAAGTTAATGTTAAGTGATCTCAGTGCAAATTTCTCATCTTTGCACCATCTTTGAAGGCTGAAATATTGCTTGATTTTTGAGCAAGAATTCCTCAAATTTCATTGATTAGGTCACTTGAGGTCTTGCCATTTGCCACTCAGGACAATTGCTATTTGAACAACCTATTCTCCAAAGCTCCTGAAGGCAGGAAAAGAAGCAAGGGATAGAAGCCAATGAAGCAGAGAAGCAACCTAGAAAATTCCTGATTGTTAGAACAATTAGCCAGCGGAACTACTTGCCTCCAGAAGTTGTGGATGCTCCAACATTGGAAGTTTTAAAGAAGAATCTGGATAGCCCTTTGTCTGAAATATTATAGGGTCTCCTGCTTGAGCATGGGGTTGGACTAGATGACCTCCAAAATCCCTTCCAACTCTGTTATTTTATTAAATCTTACAAAATCTGACCTATAAGGACTGTAAAAGGACTTCGTTGATCTCCATCAAACTCCGGCTGTTGTTTTTTTAAATTTAACTTTGGAGTTGTTGTTGTTTTTTTTTTTTTAATAAATGCTCTATAAGGAAATTTGGCTTCTGCTAATGTACTCTTCTTGATTCCCCACCCTGACATTGTGCCAGCAAAATTTTGCCTCTTTCATCCTGTTGAGCACAGTTTGTACATATTAGCAGAATCGATGCGGTATGGGGGCCCACACAGAGGTCAGACGTTGCGTACCTCTGGTTTGGCGACAGACTTGTGTTCCTGCCTGTTTCACTTTTCAGTTATAATCTTGTCCTATGATATTATGCATCCACTTTTCTTCCTGTCCTGGCACAGATTTCTGCCGTGAATTGGCACAGGAAAATAGTTCTCTTTTGTCCTTCCCTTCGTCTACTAGAAACCCTCCAAGATCCTTTCCAACTCTGTTATTCTGTGTGATGTAATCTCACCGTTGGCATTGGCCAGTTCCTATATGCCAGTTTCTGGAATGGTCATTTGCCTCAATCGATCAATCAAAAGGGACCTTAGAGGTCTTCTAGTCCAACCTCCTGCTTAGGCAAGAAACCCCATAACATTTCAGACAAATGGTTGTCCAATCTCTTCTTAAAAACCTCCAGTGATGAAGCACACACAACTTCTGGAGGCAAGTTGTTCCACTGATCAATTGTGCTCCTTGTCAGGAAGTTCCTCCATAGTTCTAAGTTGCTTCTCTCCTTGCTTAGTTTCCATCCATTGCTTCTTGTCCTGCCTTCAGGTGCTTTGGAGAAGAGCTTGACCGGCTCTTCTTTGTGGCAGCCCCTGAGATATTGGACGACTGCTATCATGTCACCCCTAATCCTTCTCTTCACTAGACTACACATACCCAGTTCCTGCAACCATTCTGTTAAATTTGGAGCATGGGTGCGAATGATGGAGACGAGCAGGTAGAAACAGTGAACTTCAAACTCTTTATTTACATATTGTGACAGCTCAGCTCAAAAGCTACTATATCCTTACTTATATAGGCAACTCATTAACTATTCAACCAATAGCAAACCCGGAGCGCTACCTCCGTTAACCAATGGGAATGGCCTGTTAATGGCCAATCGGATACTCCTGAACGGGCCAATCCGATCCTGCCATTAACAGCCAATCAGAAGTGCAGGGCCAGAACCCTGCACTTGACTTCAAGCTCAATGATAACTTTATTGGTATTATTCATTCACAACACCCCTTTCCCCCGGCTTCTGCCCACGGGGCGCGGTTACATAGTCTTTAAGGTAGGACGGTTGTTTTACTAGTCTTTTCGATTTTCGCAAAGTGCCTGGTGGTTGGCTGCACTTTTGCTGAGGTAGATCGTTGTTTAATGGTAGGGGTGCCTCTGGTTCCGAGTTCGTGTTCCCGTTGTCATCAATATCACTGGCCATTTCCTGAGGTGCATTCTCTTCGGTCCCTGGTTCCTGTTCCTGCGTTTCAGTTCCATTATCAGTCTCTTTGAAAAGGTTTCCCTCTAATAGTAATTCACTTTCCTCTGTTTCCCCCCCCCCCCCCGGTTTGGTCAAAGGGGAGTTCGGAAGTGCGAGATGGTAGCCGCGATCGTAGCTGATCTATGTGGCGCTTCCAAAGTCTGTCGTCAGGGCACTGAACGAGGTATGATCTTGGGCCGGTTACGCGGATTACGGTTGCTTCTACCCACAGCGGATCGTCCGATAAGTTTTTAGTGAATACTAAATCGCCTACCTGGAAGGTATGGCATCGGCTGCTGGATCCGAGTGGCTTTTCCAGTTCATAGGCTGGGTATAACCAATCGAGGTGGGAGCAGAGCTTCCGTCCCATCAGCAGTTCGGCGGGAGTTTTGTTGGTGACGCTGCGAGGTGTGATGTGCTGCAGAAAAAGGATCCGGTTGATTTTCTCATCGATGTTGTCGTAGTTGATCTTTTGGAGAGTCTTTTTGACGAATTGAACCATGCGCTCAGCCCTACCATTGGCAGCAGGGTGCACAGGCGAAGTGAGCGCATGTCGTATACCTTTTGAGAACTACTCAAAAGGTAGCGCGGTAAATTGGGGCTCATTGTCGGATACCAGAACGTCTGGTAATCCGTGGGTTGCAAAGAGTCTTTCTAGCCTTTTGATGACCGTGTCAGTGGTCGTGCTGCTCATCCGATGAATTTCGAGCCAATTTGAGTAGACGTCGACGGTTAGCAGAAATGTGTGGCCTTTGGTCGGCCCAGCAAAATCCAGATGGATGCGGGACCAGGGTCCCCTTGGCGTCTCCCATTCGGTCGGGGTTGCCTTTGGTGGAGTGTTGCTTACTTCTTGGCATCTCTTGCAAGTTTTAACCCATGATTCGATTTGTCTATCGATGCCTGGCCACCACGCGTAGCTTCGTGCGAGGCCCTTCATGCGCACGATGCCAGGGTGGCCATTGTGCAAGGTTCTTAGCAGTGTCTGTTGGAGTCGTTCTGGAATAACGACTCTATCGCCCCAGATGACACAGCCCTTCTGCGAGAACAACTCTGTTTGACGACTTTTGAATGGTGCTAAGTCGTCTGGTACTTGGTCCAATGGCCATCCGCATTCCACCCACGTGAGGATTCACGCCAAGATGGGGTCGCGTTTTGTTTCTCTCGCGATGTCACGGGCAGTCAATGGCGGCATATGGAGTGTCTCGATCTGCAACGCTGTCATCCTTGGTGCAGGATCGTTGATAGTTTCAGGGAGCGGTGTACAGCTCAGTGTGTCGGCGTGGGGAATGGCTTTACCGGGACGATATTGTAGCCGATAATTGTAGGCAGCCAAGAATTCTGACCAGCGGGTCATTCTGGGAGAAAGTATGTAGGGAGTTGGCTTGTCCCCAGTGATGATCCCCAGCAATGGTTTGTGGTCAGTTACAATGGTGAAATTCCGGCCGTACACGTACTCATGAAACCTCTTAACTGCTGATACAATCGCCAAGGCTTCCTTATCGATTTGGCTGTAATTTCACTCAGTTTTCGAGAGCGTCTTTGAAAAGTAAGCAACAGGGGCTTCGTCACCGTTAGGTAACACATGGCTCAAAATGGTGCCCACTCCAAAAGGCGATGCATCACATGTTATGTTTATTGGCAAAGTCTCATTGTACTGCATTAGCACGGCGTCCGAAGTCAGTAGTTTGTTTACATTACGGAACAACTGCTCTTCTTTATGACCCCATACCCAGATTGCTTTTTTATCTAAAAGACGATGTAACAGTTCAGCGACAGTCGCCTTGTGCGGCAAGAATACATTATAGAATGTATAAGAACGCCTGGAGGTCAGTCTTGTTCTGGGGCCTGGGAGCGTTTTTTATTGCTCTCAATTTACTATCAGTAGGGTGAATATCCTGACTGTCAATTAGGTACCCTAAGAATTCAACATGATCGGTACACATTTTGCATTTATTTTTTTTTTACTTTCAGGCCTGCTTCCTGAAATTTTCGTAATACCAGTCTTAAACGCTCCTGCAAGATTTTTTGAGTGGGGGCAGCAATAAGCACATCGTCGAAATAGGGGACAATGCCCTTGATCCCCTGCAATAGTCTCTCCATTAGGCTCTGAAAGATCCCTGGGGCTACACTGACTCCGAATTGAAGCCGCGTACACTTAAAGGCGCCTCAGTGTATTACGATAGTCTGTGCCTGTGCCATTTTTTCGTCAACCGGCAATTGCTGATAAGCCTGAGCTAAGTCTAGTTTAGCGAAGACTTTTCCGTCCCCCAGGGAATGGAGAAGGTGCTGTACCACCGGCACCGGATATGGGTTCTGTTGAAGGGTGTGGTTTAGGGTGGCTCGGTAGTCCCCGCAAATTCTAATGGAGCCGTCCGGCTTAATGGGTGTCACAATCGGCGTTTCCCAAGGGGAGTGATCCGTTGGCTTTAAAACTCCCTGGGTAATCAACTTATCAAGCTGCTCGTCGATTTTCGGTTTTAGAGCGAACGGAACTCGACAAGGCTTAAGGCGGATGGGTGCTATCTTTGGATTAAGGCTAAAAGATATCGGGGTCCCCTTGTACTCGCCTAGCTTTTCCTCGAAGACTTCCCTGAATTCGTGGGCGAGGTCTTCCTCCCAGTCACTGCCGCCGATTCGATTAATGCCTGCCACTTCGATGCCGAGTGGTGCGAACCATTGTAGGCCCAACAGGCTAGGCCGGTCCTTATCGATCACTGTCGGGGTAAGTACACCATGCGGTTCTTGAATGCAACCCGGATTCGACTGGATCCTGCAACTGGAATTCGGTTCCCCTGGTAGTCTTTTAGTACGAGCTGTTGAAATTTAAGGTCTGGGCGCCGGATAATGGGGATGAATTGCTTGAGGGTCTTCCATGAGACCATTGAAAGAGACGATCCCGAATCAACTTCCATTTGGCAGGGCCGATTTTCAATGTTCACGTTGACCCGAATTTTCTGAGCGTCTACTGAAGAGGCATGGCCAATAGTGAGTGTTTGGTGGGCCTCTCTCGTCTCGCTAGGCGATTCACGGGTCGGTTTCCGTAGGAGTGGTTTATTGGTTCTCGCCTTACAGGGCGATTCCCTGTTGATTGGTGGAGATTGGTTCCTTTCGAGGTCTGGCTGGGTCCGAGGAGGCTTCTGCAGACCCGTCCAATGTGGCCTCGTTTCCCGCACTCGTTGACAGAGTGCATCGCGGAATTTGCAATTGGAGCGAAAATGATTGGCCCCGCAACCCGCGCATGGTTGCTGGGACTTTGGGTGTCGTTCCCAATCAGACCGCAGGTGATGGACCTCTTCTTCGTCGCTGTCTGACGACGAAGAGAGGTCCTCATGGTGGGCCATGGAGAGCTGCCCTTCTGCGTTAGGTGAAATTTTGCCGGCTGGCTGGTGTGTTGGAGTGCGATTTCGGTCGATTTCGGCATAGTTTGGCAGCCGACTTCTTGGTTGCCTCCGCTGCTGTAGCTTCAGCTATGGCGTCTTTAAGGGTGATGTCGCCTTTTGCCATTATTTTGCTCTGTACGTTTAGAGCGTTTAGCCCGAGGACTACTCTGTCTCTCAAGGCCTCTTCCAGGTCGGTGAAATCGCAGTGCGTTCGCTCGGTGCTTTGGAGCAGCTGACTTCCTGGTTGCTTCTGCGGCAGTCGCATCGGTGATGACATCTGCAAGGCTGATGTCTCCTTTCGCCATGAGTTTACTCTGCACAGTGGGTGCATCTAATCCCAGAACTATGTGGTCTCTCAGGGCTTCCTCGAGATTTGCAAAACCACAGAGGCCTCCTAGGTTCCGGAGGTCGGCTACGAAGTCCCCAACGCTCTCGTTCTTCCGTTGGTCGCTCTGGTAAAACTCGTGTCTTCGTATCAATGTAGGTACTGCGGGTACGTAATAGGCCCGGAGGATCGGCGCAAGGTTATCCCAATCCATAGTCTTCACTTCCGCCGGTTTGGCAAGTGCTTTAGCCATTTTGAAAATGGCGGGGTCGCAATGAGTCAGGAACACCGCTCGTTTCTTGCCAGGCGTAGCATCTTTTAAATTGTTGGTTTCTAGGAACATCTGGAAACGATCTATATACGAGTCCCAGTCTTCGGTTGCTGGGTCAAATGGAGCGGGTGGTATGGTGCCGCTGGTCATTTTGCCGTTTGTTGCGTGCGCTCTTCAGCCACGTGCTCTGTCTTGTTTGATGAGTGCTTAGTCAGCTCTATCGTCTCCGCATCCCATCCTTGTCACCAGTGTTAAGTCCTGAGCATGGGCACAAGGAACGGAGACGAGACATCGAACGGTGACTTCAACTCTTTATTGTGAAATTCGAATAGTGCAAATACTTGGGCAGCAGCAACTCCTTTATAGAGCTGGCTGCTGTCAAAACAACCAATGATTTGAGTTTACCACTCTCACAAGTGTCCAATCAGAGAGGCCTGTTAACAGCCAATCAAACTGGCCAGAAACAACCAATCATGACTCGCTATTCGCGGGCCAATGAGAAGTGCAGGATTACGAGCCTGCTGCAAAGTAAAGCTATTTAGGGTTGTTACTGCTGCTTTGGCTTAGTCCACAACAAAGAGAATGGACATCCGTATGTCTGAAGTAGGTAGGGCCTCCTGCACAAGCAGGGGGTTGGACTAGACGATCTCCAAGGTCCCTTTCAATTCTGTTATTCTGTTGTCATTTCAGCAACAGAGCACCAAGGAAGCTGAAGGGGGAATTCTTCTTGAAGAGTCTCAATTATCTATGGATTAAAGAACATCACAGCAGACAAATTGGAAAGAAATCAATGGGGACACACACACACACACACACACACTGCTATTATTGGACTCAAGTGAGCTTTGGATTAGAGAAAAACTTGCACTTTAGTACCTAAAAGATTTATTCCCCCCTCTTCCTCTAGATAAATGGTTCTCCAGGGGACCTTTAAGAAAGGTGAAAATTAGCCGGGTTTGGTACTTTGTCAGAAAGTATATCCTTAGCATGGAAGTCTTAGGCGAGTCAGACTCCCCAGCTCCCATAATCCCCCAACTCTTACAACTGGGCACGATGGGCTTTGTAGTCCGAGCCTATGGAAGAAAGGATCTGACTGGGAAAAATTTGTTTGTTTTTCCCGTTCCGTGCGCAGAGTACAGATCGTCCTCGACTTACAACGATTCATTTCATGACCATCCCAAGCGACAGTGGCACTGAAAAAAAAAGGGGGACTTACGACCAATTTTCAGCATTATGACCTTTGCAGCATTCCCCATGATCATGGGATCAAAATTCAGACCCTTGGCCAGGGACTCACACTTACAACCGCTGCTGTGTGTCCCAAAGTCATGCGATCCCCTTTTTTTGTGAATGGAGAATCAGGTTCACTTAACAACTGGTTGGCTTAACTTGTCAGCAGCAGGGACTCATTGAGCAACTGAGATAAGAAAGGTTGTAAAATGGGGCAAAATTCACTGAACAAGTGTCTCACTTAACAACAGAAATATTGGGCCTGTAATAGTTTTTCTTTTTCATTTTTCTCTTTCTTTGAATTTAGCCATATATGGGGAGTCCCTGACTTACCGCTACCCATGAGACAAGAATGTCCATTGCTAGACTAGATGGTCATTAAGTGAATTGGGTCAGATTTTATGTTGTCAGTATATGTGAAAACCGGCCATCAGTCATTTTCTTCAGTGCCATGGTAACATTGAACATTGAATGCTAAATAAATGAACGGTTGCAAAGGTCAAGGACTATTGTACTTACCCATTCTTATTGGATTGCATGGAACGTGCTGTCAGGTAAGTCTTCCTAACTTAAAAAAGTAGTCAAGATTTCCAGCAGTCACCTTAGAACAGCAGAGTTGGAAATGACCTTGTTGGTCATCTGGTCCAGGGGTTGCCAACCTTTTGGACCTCAGGGACCACCAAACTCATGATTTTATTCATTTATTTATTTATTTATTTATTTATAAATAAAATTTATTAATTTTACAATTAAAACAAACCAACAACACATACACAAATGAAAGAAAAGAAAAAGAAAGAAAGAAAATAAAATAGAAAGAAAGAAAAGAAAATAGAAAGAAAGAATAGAAAGCAATTAAAAACATTCTCATCTTCAACAGTTTGTAAGATCTCTTTGCCCCCCCCCCATAAGCCTATAGCAGTGGTATACAGATATATGTAAAGATTAGGTGTGTGTATATTGCATAAATCAAACTCATAATTTTAAACCCCTTGGACCACTATTATGAATTTTGACAGACGGTTGCTTGCTGGCGTTGGTGGGAGAGAGAGAGAGAGAGAGAGAGAGAGAGAGAGAGAGAGAGAGAGAGAGAGAGAGAGAGAGAGAGAGAGAGATCTGATCTAACCTTGGAGGGCTGGCAGTGATGTTATCTCTCTCTCTCTTACACACACACACAGGTCCCTCACACACCCCCATCCCCTCCAAGGCAGCCACATTCCTTCACTAACCTACTTTTCTGCTCCATTCTCAGGAGGCAGGGAGGTGGGTGAGTGAGTGGGAGAGAAAGAGGGTATCGTGCAATCACAAATAAAGAACAATCGCTAGGAAAACAGAACGGGGGATTTTCCTGCAGACTTTTGGGGGGATTTTACCAGGGACCACCAAAATTTTCTCGCGGACCATCGGTGGGCTGGTTGGTGACCACTGATCTAGGCCAACCCTCCGCTCAAGCAGGAGACCTTGATAGGAGATAGGAGACATTTCTGACAAGTGGCTGTCCAGTCTCTTCCTGAAAGTTTCCAGTGATGAAGCACCCACGACTTCTGAAGGCAACTTCCATTGGTAGACTGTCCTCACTTTCAGAAAATTTATCCTTTTTTCAACTCCTTGATCAGTTTCCATCCATTGTCTGTGTTGTGAATTCATAATACCAATAAAGTTATCATTGAGTTGAAGTCTAGTGCAGGGTTCTGGCCCTGCACTTCTGATTGGCTGTTGATGGCCTGATCGGATTGGCCCGTTCAGGAGCATCCGATTGGCCATTAACAGACCATTCCCATTGGTTAACGGAGCTAGCGTTCCAGGTTCGCTATTGGTTAAGTAGTTAATGAGTTGCCTATATAAGTAAGGCTTGAGCAGCCTTTGAGCTGAGCAGTCACAATATGTAAATAAAGAGTTTGAAGTTCACTGTTTCCACCGGCTCGTCTCCATCATTCGCACCCATGCTCCAGACTTAACACTGGCGACGAGGATGGGATTGGATGACAACTAAGCAAATGATTGAAGCACGCAACGGTGAAGCAATGTCCGGTGGCGCCATACCACCTGCTCCATTTGATCCGGCTCAAGAAGACTGGGAGTCTTACATGGATCGTTTCCAAATATTTTTGGAAACAAATAATCTAAAGGATGCCATGGCTGGGAAGAAACGGGCGGTATTCCTGACGCACTGCGGCCCAACGGTTTTTAAGATGGCTAAGGCATTGGCGAAACCGGCTGAGGTGAAGGCCATGGACTGAGACGTTCTTGAACCACTACTAAGGGCCCACTATGCACCCGCTGTTCCAACACTCGTAAGACGACACGAGTTCTATCAACGGAACCAGCGGAAAGGAGAAAGCATCGCCGATTTCGTTGCAGACCTCCGGAACTTGGGAGGCCTTTGTGAATTCACTGAACTGAAGGAGGCTTTGAGAGACAGAGTAGTCCTCGGGCTAGATGCTCTAAATGTGCAGAGCAAAATAATGGCAAAGGGCGACATCACCCTTAAGGACACCATAACTAAAGCCACAGCAGCGGAGGCAACCAAGAAGTCGACTGCCCAACTACACCGAAATCGCACTCACGCCCACCAACCGGCCGGCGAAATTTCATCTAACGCAGAAGGGCACCTTTCTACAGCCCACCATGAGGACCTCTCTTTGTCGTCAGACAGCGACGAAGAAGAGGTCCATCGCCTGCGGACCGATTGGGAACGACACCCAAAGTCCCGACAACCCTGCGCTGGCTGCGGGGCCAACCATTTTTGCTCTGACTGCAAATTCCGTGACACACACTGCCATGAGTGTGCGAAACGAGGCCACATCCGACGGGTCTGCAGAAGCCTCCTCGGACCCAGCCAGACCTCGAAAGGAACTAACCTTCGCCAACCGACGGGGAATCGCCCTGTAAGGCAAGAACCAGTAAACCACTCCTACGGAAACCGACCCATGTATCGTCTAGTGAGACGAGAAGAGGCTCACCAAACACTCACTATTGGCCATGCCTCATCATTAGACGCTCAGAAAATTCGGGTCAACGTGAACATTGAAAATCAGCCCTGCCACATGGAAGTAGACTCGGGATCGTCTCTCTCGATGGTCTCATGGAAGACCCTCAAGCAACTCATCCCCACAATCCGGCGCCAAGACCTTCAATTTCAACGACTCATCCTAAAAGACTACCAGGGGAACCGAATTCCAGTTGCAGGATCCAGCCGAGTCCGGGTTGCATTCAAGAACCGCACGCGTACTTACCCCTGACGGTGATCGATAAGGACTGGCCTAGCCTGTTGGGCCTACAGTGGTTCGCACCACTCAGCATCGAAGTGGCAGGCATTAATCGAATCGGCGACAGTGACTGGGAGGAAGACCTCGCCCACGAATTCAGGGACGTCTTTGAGGAAAAGCTAGGTGAGTACAAGGGGACCCCGATATCCTTTAGCCTTAATCCAAAGATAGCGCCCATCCGCCTTAAGCCTCGTCAAGTTCCGTTCACTCTAAAACCGAAAATCGACGAGCAGCTTGATAAGTTGATTGCCCAGGGAGTTTTAAAGCCAACGGATCACTCCCCTTGGGAAACGCCGATTGTGACACCCATTAAGCTGGACGGCTCCATTAGAATTTGCGGGGACTACCGAGCCACCTGAAACCACGCCCTGCAACAGAACCCATATCCGGTGCTGGTGGTACAGCATCTCCTCCATTCCCTGGGGGGCGGAAAAGTCTTTGCTAAATTAGACTTAGCTCAGGCTTACCAGCAATTGCCGGTTGACGAAACAACGGCACAGGCACAGACTATCGTAATACACCGAGGTGCCTTTAAGTGTACGAGGCTTCAATTCGGAGTCAGTGTAGCCCCAGGGATCTTTCAGAGCCTAATGGAGAGACTATTGCAGGGGATCAAGGGCGTTGTCCCCTATTTCGACGATGTGCTTATTGCTGCCCCCACTCAAAAAATCTTGCGGGAGCGTCTAAGATTAGTATTACAAAAATTTCAGGAAGCAGGCCTGAAAGTTAAAAAAAATAAATGCAAAATGTGTACCGATCGTGTTGAATTTTTAGGGTACCTAATTGACAGTCAGGGTATTCACCCTACTGATAGTAAATTAAGAGCAATAAAGAATGCTCCCAGACCCCAGAACAAAACTGACCTCCAGGCATTCCTAGGCATCAACTTCTATAATGTTTTCTTGCCGCACAAAGCGACTGTCGCTGAACCACTACATCGTCTTTTAGACAAAAAAGCAAACTGGGTATGGGGCCACAAAGAAGAGCAGGCGTTCCGTAATGTAAAAAAACTACTGACTTCGGACACTGTGCTTATGCAGTACAATGAGACTTTGCCAATAAACATAACCTGTGATGCATCGCCTTTTGGAGTGGCCGCCATTTTGAGCCATGTGTTGTCTAACGGTAATGAAGCCCCTGTTGCTTACTTTTCAAAGACGCTCTCGAAAACTGAGTGAAATTACAGCCAAATCGATAAGGAAGCCTTGGCGATTGTATCAGCAGTTAAGAGGTTTCATGAGTACGTGTACGGCCGGAATTTCACCATTGTAACTAACCACAAACCATTGCTGGGGATCATTGCTGGGGACAAACCAACCTCCTACATAATATCTCCCCGAATGACCTGCTGGTCAGAATTCTTGGCTGCCTACAATTATCGACTACAATATCGTCTGGAGAAAGCCATTCCCCACGCCGATGCGCTGAACCGTACACCGCTCCCTGAAACTATCAACGGTCCTGCACCAACGATGACAGCGTTGCAGATCGAGACATTCCACATGCCGCCATTGACTGCCCGTGACATCGCGAGATAAACAAAATGTGACCCCATCTTGACGTGAGTCCTCACGTGGGTGGAACGCGGATGGCCATTGGATCAAGTACCAGACGACTTTGCACCCTTCAAAAGTCATCAAACAGAGTTGTTCTCGCAGAAGGGCTGTGTCATCTGGGGCGATAGAGTCGTTATCCCAGAACGGCTTCAACAGACACTGCTAAGAACCTTGCACGATGGCCACCCTGGCATCGTGCACATGAAGGGCCTCGCACGAAGCTGCACGGCCAGGCATCAATAGACAAATCATGGGTTAAAAGTTGCAAGAGATGCCAAGAAGTAAGCAACGCTCCACCAAAGGCAACCCCGACCGAATGGGAGACGCCGCGGGGACCCTGGTCCCGCATCCATCTGGATTTTGCTGGGCCAACCAATGGCCACACGTTCCTGCTAACAGTCGACACCTACTCGAATTGGCTCGAGATTCCCCGAATGAGCAGCACAACCACTGACGTAGTCATAGAAAGACTAGAAAGACTTTTTGCAACCCACGGATTACCAGACATTCTGGTATCCGATAACGGGCCCCAATTTACCGCGCTACCTTTTGAGCAGTACTTGGCTGACCGGGGCATTCGACATGCGCTCACTTCACCTGTGCACCCTGCTGCGAACAATAGGGCTGAGCGCATGGTTCAATTCGTCAAAAAGACTTTGCAAAAGATCGATTATGACAACATCGACGAAAAAATCAACCGGATCCTTTTTCTGCAGCACATTACACCTCACAACGTCACCAACAAAACTCCTGCCGAAATGCTAATGGGACGAAAGCTCCGCTCCCACCTCGATTGGTTACACCCAGCCTACGAACCAGAAAAGCCACTCGGATCCAACAGCCGATGCCATACCTTCCAGGTAGGCGATGTAGTATTCGCTAAAAACTTTTCGGGCGATCCGCTGTGGGTTGAAGCGATTGTAATCCGCGTAACCGGCCCTAGATCATACCTTGTTCAGTGCCCGGAAAATAGACTTTGGAAGTGCCACATAGATCAGCTACGATCGCGGCTACCACCTCGTAATTCCGAACTCCCTTTTGATCAAACTGATGGGGGGGAGATACAGAGGAAAGCGAATTATTATTCGAAGGAAAACCTTTCGAAAAGACTGATAATGGAACGGAAACGCAGGAACAGGAACCAGGGACCAGAGTAAATACACCTCAAGAAATGGCCAGTGAAAATCGAAAAGACTGATTAAACAACTGTCCTACCTTAAGGACTATGTGACCGCGCCCCGTGGGCAGAAGCCGGGGGAAAGGGGTGTTGTGAATGCATAATACCAATAAAGTTATCATTGAGCTTGAAGTCTAGTGCAGGGTTCTGGCCCTGCACTTCTGATTGGCTGTTGATGGCCCGATCGGATTGACCCGTTCAGGAGCATCCGATTGGCCATTAACAGACCATTCCCATTGGTTAACGGAGCTAGAGCTCCAGGTTTGCTATTGGTTAAGTAGTTAATGAGTTGCCTATATAAGTAAGGCTTGAGCAGCCTTTGAGCTGAGCAGTCACAATATGTAAATAAAGAGTTTGAAGTTCACCGGCTCGTCTCCATCATTCGCACCCATGCTCCAGGCTTAACAGTCTGGGCCTTTGGGTGCTTTGGGAAATAGCTTGACCCCTTCCTCTCTGGGGCAGCCCCTCAAATATTGGAAGACTGCTATCCTGTCTCCCTTGGTCTTTCTCTTCACTATAGATCCATGCCCAGTTCCTGCAACCGTTCATCGTATGTTTTAGCCTCCAGTCCGCTAAGCAAACCTGGTTGTTCTTCTCTGCACTCTTTCTAGAGTCTCAACATCTTTAGCGTGGTGACCAAAACTAGATGCAGTATTCTAGGTGTGCCCTTACTAAGGCTTTAGTTTAGTTTAGTTTAGTTTTCAGTTTACTTTATTGTCATTGCACCTTGTACAATGAAATCAAACACCATCTTCAGTGCACATCCCGACCATGAAAATAAACACAAACACACATCCTTCACACTCCACACATTGAACCGAAAACCCCCGACACTGTACCAACCCTGCACTGTACAGTAGAATTCAAAAGAGCTGCTGCCCTGGGATAGAAGCTGTTTTTCAGCCTATTTGTCCTTGTTTTTATTATCCTGTACCATCTACCAGATGGTAATAGTTCAAATAAAAAGGGTACCCAGGATGAGATGGATCTTTGAGAAAATTTTGAACTTTCCTAAGGCAGCGGGAGCTATAAAGCTCTTCCAAAGAGGGGAGAGGGCAACCCAGGATTCTCTGGGCAATGATGTTCACCCTCTGGAGTGCTTTCCTATCTGCCACTGTGCAATTGGCAAACCGTACAGAGGTGCAGTAAATTAAGATACTCTCTGTGGTGAATCGATAGAAGGTCACCAGCAGTTTTTCATTCAGTTGTTGTTTTCTGAATGAAATTATATTATATAATTCTTTGTAGATATTAGTACCTCCCTTGATTGTATCCCTCTGCAAATGCAACACTAAGATGCCCCCTTTTCTGTCTGTTTAATTCCCCCATGTAAAAGAAAAGGTGTTTCATTTACTAATGGTTCCAAATGCCCTTTTGTGACGCTTTGGATGATAGATGAGAATCTCTCCCATTTCAAAGGTAGGTGAGCTATTTCATTCAATTGACTGAAGTTAAATCTTATAACCAGGTATTTTTCATCCTTGGGGAAAAGTAAGGGTGGGAAGCCGTGTGTTACCACCTCTGCTTCAATTTCCCTTGCACAGAAAAGCACAATACACAGAGTGGAGAAAGAAAGCAGCCATCTGCAAATGATCTATTTATCAGGAATGGGGGAATACAGAGCAAATTATTAAATGTTGAAAGGCCTAGAGACTAAAACATGTGAAGAAGGGTGGCAGGATTTGGGTTTGGCCAGTCTAGAGCAAAGAAGGACTAGGGGGCAGAGGTGGGATTCTACCAGTTCGCACCTATTCACTAGAACCAGTTGTTAAAATTCTAAGCAGTTCGGAGAATCGGTTGTTAGAAGAAATTAGTGGCTTAATCCTGTAAGGAAGGCAGGAAGGAAACATTCTGGTGTTGCTCACAGAAAGTGCCTCTCCGTTAACCCTTGTTACATTCTTGGCAGGACTAGGCTTCCTGTCTGAGGAACTTCTCTAGAGTTTTTTTCCCCTCCTTTGCTGGTACTTTGCTTGTGTGGAGGGACAATTCAAAGTTACAATGGCACTGAAAAAAGCGACTTATGACCATTTTTCACACCTACAACTGTTGCAGCATCCTCACTGTCATGAGAGGCCAAGTGAGGAGATGCATGCCTCAATGTGAGTGATATTGAGTTGGCCACACCCAGCCAATAATATGACCACCAAGCCATGTCCACCCCGTCAAATGGCTACCAAGCCACACCCACCACCTAAGCCATGCCCACATTTTGTTAAAAAATTTGAATCCCACCCCTGACTATAACCTATCTAAAACTGAAGGGTTTATTGGCAATTGGTTCATACTTATGACGGGTGCCATGTCCTGGCCTCAGATGATCCTCTTTTGCGACCTTCTGACAAGCAAAGTCAATGGGGAATCCAGATTCACTTAACAACCATGTTACTAACATTTAAAAAATGCAATGATTCACTTAACAACTGCAGCAAGAAAAGTTGTAAAATGGGGCAGTCTCACTTAACAAATGTTTCACTTGGCAACATAGTTTTTGGGCTCCATTGTGGTTGTTACTCGAGGACTACCTGTATAAATTTTGGGCTCAATTGTGATTATAAATTGTACGCTTTATGTTGCAAACACCTTTAAGTATTTATTGATTTATATCCCACCTTTATCCCAAAGGTGCTTTTTCCAAGAGGCAACTGGACCTTCTGTTTTTTCTTTGAAGACATTTTGCTTCTCATCCAAGAAGCTTCTTCAGCTCTGACTGGATGGTGGACAATGGAAGGATTTTTATTCCTTGCAGATAGCTGGTCATTTGCATCCTTTTAGAGTCACTGAGGATACTTGGTGTCCCAAAGGTGTTTTTTCAAGAGGCAACTGGACCTTCTGTTTTTTTCTTTGAAGATGTTTCGCTTCTCATCCAAGAAGCTTCTTCAGCTCTGACTGGATGGTGGACAATGGAAGGATTTATACTCCTTGCAGAAAGCTGGTCATTTGCATCCTTTTGGAGTCATTAAGGCAACTTGGAGTCCCACAGGTGTTTTTTCCAAGAGGCAGCTGGACCTCCTGTTTTTTCTTTGAAGACGTTTTGCTTCTCATCCAAGAAGCTTCTTCAGCTCTGACTGGATGGTGGTGAATGGAAGGATTTATACTCCTTGCAGATAGGTGGTCATTTGCATCCTTTGCCAAGTCCTAGAGGCCACTTGGAGTTTTATCTGTGTCCTCAGGGTCTGGTTTGAAAGATGGGTCAAAGAGGCCATCTATGTCAAAATTGAGCAACCTTCTCTCAACAATGGTGGAGGGATATGATACTATCTATCTCCAGTCTACAACACGGTTCTTTCAGCAGTTCCAAGAAGTCTCCACACTCATTTGCACTTCTCAGGTGACTTTGAGGATACAGATAAACCTCCAGGTGGCCTCAACAACGCTCTAAAAAAAGGCAAATGACCAGCTATCTCCAAGGAGTATAAATCCTTCCATTCTTCAAAATCCAGTCAGAGCTGAAGAAGCTTCTTGGATGAGAAGCTAAATGTCTTCAAAAGAAAAAATGAGAAAGTCCAGTTGCCTCTTGAAGAAAAGCACCTTTGGGACAACCATGACCTGGAGGACTGAGAATCTCCATAGACATCCCACCTTTGTAATTTTAATAAATAACTGTGGCGAATATACCGAAGAAAGTCCTCAACTGACAGTGAGAGCAATCAACCCATGGAACAGAAGTTGCCCTCAGAAGTTGTGGGAGCGCCATCACTTGAGACTTTCAAGATTGGACTGCCATTTGTCAGAAATGGTGTCGGGTCTTCTGCTTGGGCAGGAGGTTGGACTAGATGACCTACAAGGTCCCTTCCAACTCTGATTATCTGTATCTATTTATCTGTTAACTTACAACCATTTCGTCAACATATAAAATATTTCTATGGTCTTTTTAGAGTTGCTAACAGAAAGGGAAGGATGCAGCAGTTTGCAAAACCGAAACTGCATTCCACAAATATTTTCAAAGATAGTAACTAGGTGAGCGAAGTTTCGAGGCAAAATTCTAACTGGAGAGCATGATTGATGACTCTGGGCTATGGATGTGTCCCACTGGAGAATATGAATTATGGTACACCCAGGGGGTGGTGGGAAAACCAGGGTCAAGGGTGACAATGAATGATGTGTCTCAGAGTCGGCTACACCAAGGCAGTGCCGGCATGTTAACTTAACTCCCAATAAATCCTTTTGAAGTGTTGGAAGTTTGGCTCGAGACTCATGATTTAAATGGGGGTAACTGCCGGAAACCTGACACATTCATTTAGTGACCACTGGAAATTACAGCAGCACAGAAGAGGTGACTTTTCACAGATGGAACCATCACAGAATCCCCACAGTCTTGTGATCAAAATGGAGGTGCTTGTCAACTGACCTGCATTTATAAATGGTTGCAACATCCCAGGCTCACATGATCACCATGTGGGACCTTCCCAGGCAGCTTCCAACAAGTCAAGGGGTTGGGGGAGGAAGCTGAATTTCACATAAGAACCATGGGATTCATTTTACGATGGCACAGATTCGCTTCACAACTGCAGTGATTCACTTAACAATGGTGGGGAAAAGGTTGTAAAATCAGGCCTGGCTCACTGAACAAGCCTCTTGTTTAGCCAAGGAAATTCCACCCCCCACCCCCCCGGGGTGGTCGTAATTTGAGGACTACCTATTTCATTCCCATCATTGCATATGATTGGGTTTATTAAATAAATAAATTGCATACAGCCTTAGCAAGAGCATGCCATCTGTTGGCTGATTTGCAAGCAAACATAATATATGCTGTTACTAGCCAGAGATGGAATTGCATTGTACTGCCCAACTGAGGCAATCGTTTACAGAACAGCTCTTTTATTTTTTGCAAAGAGAACCCCAAAGAAAGAAAATGACTAATCCTCGATTCGTTGCAACCTACCTGCAGGTTCTTCAGAGCAGTTCCTTGGCTGGTGTGAGCCTTAAACAGAATAACAGAGTTAGAAGCAGAGGTGGGATTCAGCAGGTTCTGACCAGTTCTGGAGAACCGGTAGCGGAAATTTGGAGTAGTTCGGAGAACCGGCAAATGCTACCTCTGACTGGCCCCGCCCCCATCTCTTCTCTGCCTCCTGAGTCCCAGCTGATTGGCTGGGTCTTCTTTGGTTGCCCTGCACAGGAGAATGGAGCTGGAAAGCAGGTTAGTGGAGTGGGGAGGGAAGGGGGATTTTGCAGTAACCTTTCCCTGCCACACCCACCAAGCCACGCCCACCAAGCCAAGCCCACAGAACTGGTAGTAAAAAATTTTGAATCCCAAAAATTGTGGAATAGAAATTATAAATTAACGAAATCGGCGGCATATGAAAGAAAATGCCTGTAAGATGTTTTACAGATGGTATTTGCCTCCTTCGAGATTAGCGAAAATGTATCCCAATATGAATCCGGCATGTTGGAAGAGCAAAAAGAAAGATGGTACATTTTATCATATGTGGTGGTCCTGCTTGGAGACCCAAAAATATTGGTTTAAAAATTCAAAAATGGTTACAGGAGATTACCAATGAGCAAATAGAATTAGAACTGGAATTATTTTTATTGGGGATATTCAGAAAGAAATATGGGAGAAATATAAAACATTTAATATTGCACATTTTAACTGCAGCCAGGATTGCCTAGGCCCAACGTTGGAAACACACATGTATACCACCAGAGGAACTGATCATTCAAAAAATAATGAGCTGGGCTGAGATGGACACTTTGAGTTTACAAGAGAAATAGGAATCTGATTATTACAAGATGTGAGAAAAATGGTATGATTGGATTGAGCAAAGACAGATGGGTGGATAGATAAATGGATTGTAAATAAATAGGGATATGCACTAGATAAGTCAATGATTTATATCCGCACAAATTCTATATATTTGTAAATAATGCACAAAATATTAGTATAAGATGAATGTCACAAACTGATCTTGTAAGATTTATATTTTTTTTTGTCTTTTTAAAATGATAAAAGATTAATAAAGTTTATTTTAAAACAATAATTTTTGAATCCCACCACTGGTTGGAAGGGACCTTGGGAGGTCTTCCAGTCCAACCCCCTCAAACAGGAGGCGCTATACCATTTCAATCAGGTGGTTGTCTAATCCTTTCTTAAAAACTTCCAGTGTTGGAGGATTTACAACTTCTGGATGAAAGTCGTTCCACTGGTTAATTGTTCTAACTGTCAGGAAATGTCTCCGTAGTTCTAAGTTGCTTCTCTCCTTCATTAGTTTCCACCTGTTGCTTCTTGTCCTGCCTTCAAGGTGTTTTGCAGAATAGGTTGGAAGTTTACATGTTTAACCAGAATAGTTTCTACCTCCTGATAAAGATTTTATACAGTGTAAAAAGGTGACAGATCCCTCTATTTGGCAGATCCCTCTAACTGTTCGATAGCCTGAGAGCACTTGGTTCAAACCGACTATTTATCAAACGTAGCACGGCCAACCTGGATGTTCTGTAGACATAAGGACAGGGATTGCGTCACAGCTCTGGGTAGCCAGGAATCCTGTCTGTATGGACGGTGCCAAGGAGAGGAATGGCATTTTGCAATTCAGGGGAAGCAACCATGTTTTGCATAGTTTAATACCATCAACACCTAACCCAGACTTTACTGGCAATCCACAGAACGTAATTGAGGTCTTTGGACGCTGGACGTGGCAACTTGGCCTGATTTCCTGTGGTTCCTTTCAGTTTTTGTTTTTCTTTCGCATTAAATAAAAATGATGAAAAATCTAAAAGTGAGTTCTAAATATCTATTGGTAGTCTTTGACAACCATTGAAATGGAATTGAATTGAATGGGACCTTGGAGGTCTTCTAGTCCAACTCCATGTTCAAATAAGAAACCCTGTACCATTTCAGACAAATGGTTGTCCAGTCTCTTCTTATAAACTTCCAGTGTTGGAGTGTCCAGAACAGCTGCAGGCAAGTTGTTCTACTGGTTAATTGTTCTTACTGTCAGGAAATTTCTCCTTAGTTCCAGGTGGCTTCTCTCCTTGATCAGTTTCCACCCGTTGTTTGTTGTCCTTCTGGTGCTTTGGAGAATAGCTTGACTTCCTTCTTCCTGGTGGCAGCCCCTTAGATATTGGAACACTGCTATCATGTCATCTCTAGTCCAGTGGTGGGATTCAAATGTTTTACTGCTGGTTCTGTGAGCGTGACCTGGTGGGCGTGGCTAGGTGGGCAAGGCCAAGTGATTGGGTGGGCATGGCTTTCTTTTTGCAATGCCATCTCGCACCCCCCACCCCATTTTGGGGGCCTTTCTGGCCTCAGCGGAGCCGCTAGGGGGGCGTTTTTGGTCCCAGAAGCCTCCCCTGGGGCTCAGGAAGAAAAAAAAAAAATGGAGCATAGGAGGGGTGCTGTGCACCCCTCCACCCTCCATTTTGGGGTCTTCCTGGCCTCAGGGGAGCCTCCTGGGTGAAGCAGTAAGAAGTGAGGAGAATTAGCTGTTCATAGGAACAGCTGATTGCTGGGAGGTAAAAAAAAATAGAAATACCTTAAGGAGTGACTGGGCGGTGAGCATCGGGTGGACTGGGTGACCAGGATGGGGGCACGGTCAGCCAGAAGTTACTACCGGTTTGGGTGACCCACACCAAATCCTTGCTACCGGTTCCTATGAACCGGTGCGAACTGGCTGAATACCACCAATGTGGTCTTCCGGTTTCTAACGCACATGTGCTTGCAAAGACCAACTGGTTGGCGTGTGCATGCACACTGGGGGAGCTGCTCTTCCGGTTTCCAACATTCCTGCACGTAGAAGACCAGCTGGCCGGCGTGCATGTGCATGTCAGAACCCAGAAGATCAACGGTCAATAGTGTGCCCAGAGAGATGGCTGTGCGTGCCACTCCAGCATGTATGGCATAGTTTCACCATCACTGTTTATAGTATAGTATAGTATAGTATAGTATAGTATAGTATAGTATAGTATAGTATAGTATAGTATAGTATAGTATAGTATAGTATAGTTTATTGACATTGCACTTCGTACAACAAAATTAAATGCCTTCCTTTCATTAAACTAGACATACCCAATTCCACCAACCTTTTCTTTATGTTTTAGCCTCCAGTCCCTTAATCATCTTTGTTGCTCTTCTCTGTTTTCTTTCTAGAATCTGAACATCATTTTTGTATCATAACAGCAGATATAAAATAAAATCCGTCCTCGGCCACAAATCCCCCCCCCCCAGGCGATTTTTCATGAAGATGGAATCATCTTAAATTATTTGAAAGATTTTCCGTCAAATTTCTCATGACCTGGGCTGAGTCACCGTTTATGAGATAATCTGCCAGCTGACTCACCTATCATCTCACAACTGTCTAGGTAGCATCTTTACATTTGTGGTTGATGGTTCATAGTTTCCTTTCCCAGGTAATTTCTCACGATGGGGGCGGGGCTTGCCTTTGCGAGGTTTTCAAGAAGAGACTATTTATCCATTTGTCTGGATCGGTATGGTCACCTGCCTGAGCAGGGGATTGAACTAAAGCAGGGCTTTCTAACATTTGGCAACTTTTAAGACTTGTGGATTTCAACTCCCAGCTATTGTGGCTTGGGAATTCCAGGATTCTGTATTCTTGGTCTGTTATTCTATGTTCTGTAACTATTTTTTAAGCTCACTTCGGATGAGACAAGGGATTGAAAGCTACAACATATAAAGAACGATGGCTGGAATTGGGTATGTCTAGTTTAACGAAAAGAAGAATTAGGGGGTGACATGATAGCAGTCTTCCAGTAACTGAGGGGCTGCCACAAAGATGAGGGAGTCAAGCTATTCTCCAACGCTGGATGTTTTTAAGAAGAAATTGGCAAAATGGTATAGAGTCACCTGCTTGAGCAGAGGGCTGGACTAGAAGACCTTCAAGGTTCCTTCCAACTCTGTTACTCTGTTGTTCCAACAGTGGATGCCCAGCACCTGAACTAGAGGTGGTATTCAGCCAGTTCTGATAGGTTCTGGAGAACCGGTAGCGGGAATTTTGAGTAGTTCAGACTGCCACCATCACCACCACCACAATCACCATGACCAGCCTCATTGCCACCATCACTACTGCCATCACCACCACAATCATCGCCATCACCATAATCACCGTCACCACTATCACCATCAACATACCATCACCAGCGCCGCTACTGTCACTGTCAACCTGACTACCAGTGGTGGGCTGCAACCGGTTCTGCCAGCGCACACGCATGGAGCGTTCAGAAAACACCAAATTGAACCTCAACAGCTTATCTTCTAGGGCAGGGGTCGCCAACCTTTGGACCTCAGGGACCACCAAACTCTTAATTTTAAATCCCGCAGACCACTAATATGAATTTTGACTGACGGTGGCTTGCTGGCGTTGGTGGGAGATAGAGAGAGAGAGATCCGATCTAACCTCAGAGGGCTGGCGGTGATGTTCTCTCTCTCTCATTCTCTCACACAAACACACACACACACACACACAGGGGTCCCTTACACACCCCCACCCTCTCCAAGGCAGCTGCATTCCTAACCTGCTTTTCAGCTTCGTTCTTGGGGGGGGGGGAGGGAAGAGAGAGAGAGAGATGGTATCCTGCGATCCCAAATAAAGAACGATCGATCAGTAGGAAAATGTGGAATTTTCCTACAGACTTTTAAAGGGATTTTCCCAGGGTCTCTGCTGCTTCTGCTTTTGGCTTCATGCAAGGAAAGCAGCAGAAGTCTTCCTTTCTCTCCCCCAAACTCCACTAGAAATGAGTCTTTGGGACCCTGCAAGGCCTCCTGCTCCAAGAGGCTGCACCATTCAGGTGGGGAGTTTGGGGGAGAAGAAGAAAGGCCTTTACTGCTTTCCTTGCATGCCAAAAGCAGGAAAATCCCCCCCATCCCATTTTCCTACCAATCGATCATTCTTTAGATTTGCTTGCGGACCACCAGTGGTCTGTGGCCCATTAGTTGGCAACCACTATTCTAGGGCAGCCATGGTAACAGCACAGCTGAGGCGTGGAAATCCACTGTGCTGTGCTAATCAGCTGAGCTGAGAAAGACCAAAATATAGGACAGGATAGCCTGGGGCAGGTGGGCAGGGCTAGCCGATCATCAGAACTACTGTGTTCACTAGAACCGGTCCGAACCAGCAGCCTTTATAGCAGTGGTGGCTAATCTTTTTGGCACCAAGTAAAACTGGAAACCAGTGTGTGGGAGCACCGAAAACCAGAAGCTTAGCTTCCCGGCACATGTGCGCCGGCCACCTGGTCTTCCGGTTTCTAACGCACATGTGCTTGCAAAGACCAACTGGTTGGCGTGTGCATGCACACTGGGGGAGCTGCTCTTCCGGTTTCCAACATTCCTGCACGTAGAAGACCAGCTGGCCGGCGTGCATGTGCATGTCAGAACCCAGAAGATCAACGGTCAATAGCGTGCCCAGAGAGATGGCTGTGCGTGCCACTCCAGCATGTATGGCATAGTTCCACCATCACTGTTTATAGTATAGTATAGTATAGTATAGTATAGTATAGTATAGTATAGTATAGTATAGTATAGTACAGTACAGTACAGTACAGTACAGTATAGTATGGATTAGTTTATTGACATTGCACTTCGTACAACAAAATTAAATGCCATCTTCAGTGCACGTTATACATAAAAAATAAAACAATAAACACCCACCCCTCACATTACAGCCACTGCATGTGATGCATGCAATCCATGCATGCATGCGTGCACCTAGATCCTGAATCCTGGCTTAAGAGAGGGGGTTGCATCATCATTTCTGAAATGAAGGCTTTGGTCTGCAGAGAAGCTCAGGTGGAAATCCTTGATCTGTTGCCATCTCCAAATCCTGAAGGATTATCTTCTTAGGATTTTTCCAGCCAATTTCTCTGTGTCCTCAGGGACAAACGGTAGGTAAACTGTTCAGCAGCTTGTCCCGCTGAGTTCAAGAACAAGCACATTCAACGTTGCACAGTAAATATTTTGCAAGCTTTGAATTGATTAGGGCAAAATGCTTCTGAGCTTTCTCAATTTCTTTCCGAAAGGAGCTTGGAGGGAGCCATTCAAATCTGTGCACGGTGTTGAGAAATTTCACACAGATGGCTTTCCATTGTAACCTCTCCTGTCCCCAAGAATGCCGCTTAGGATCATGCACTGCAATGAAAGAGTAATTGATTATGGGACCTGCAAGAGAGAGCAGGCTGGATGGGGAATTCTGGGAGTTGAAGCATGCTGGCTGGGGAATTCTGGGAACGGAAGTCCACCTGTCTTTAAAGCCTGTTGGCTGGGGAATTCTGGGAGTGGAAATCCACCCGTCTTAAAGCCTGTTGGCTGCGGAGTTGAAGTCCACCCATCTTAAAGCACACAGGCTGGGGAATTCTGGGAGTTGAAGTCCACATATCTTAAAGCCTGCTGGCTGGGGAATTCTGGGAGTGGAAGTCTGAACATCTTAAACTTGCCAGCTTTGAAAAATATTGTGTTAAAGGAAGATGTCAGGAATTGATGGACCAAAGCCTCAAACTCTTTCACCCTTTACTCCTTCATGAGTTATGACTAATACAGGTGGTTCACGACTTATGACCGCAATTGAGCCCAAAATTTCTGTTGCTAAGGAGACATTTGTTAAGTGACATTTGCCCCATTTTACGACCTTTCTTGCCTCGGTGGTTTAAGTGAATCACTGCACATTTTAAATCAGTAACACAGTCATTAAGTAAATCTGGCTTCCCCATTCACTTTGCTTGTCAGAAAGTCATGAAATGAGATCACATGACCTTGGGACTCTTCAAATATGAGTCAGCGGCAAATGTCTGAATTTTGATCATGTGACAACTTGGTGTGTGAAAAATGGTCATCAGTCACTTAACCATCTTGCTTGGGAACGGACATTTTGGGCTCAGTTCCGGTTGTAAGTGAAGGACCACCTGTAGTATAGAAAATAGGAGCAAACTCCACTTCTTTACGAGCACTGAGGATGTTACCTGTTTTCAGAGGTGGGATTCAGCCGGTTTTGACCAGTTCTACAGAACCGGGAGCGGAAATTTGGAGTAGTTTGGCGAGCTGGCAAATGCCACCTGACTGGCCCCGCCCCCATCTCTTCTCTGCCTCCCATTGAGTCCCAGCTAATTGGCTGGGTCTCCTTGTGTTGCCCTGCACAGGAGAACGGAGCTGGAAAGCAGGTTAGTGGAGTGGGGAGGGAATGGAGATTTTTGCAGTAACCTTCCCCCAGGAGTAGGGAGGGAATGGGGATTTTGCAGTATCCTCCCCCTGCTACGCCCACCAAGTCAGGTCATGCCCAATAAGCCATGCTCACAGAACCAGTATTAAAAAAAATGGAATCCCACCATTGCATACTTTAATTAAGGATTCCTATTGAATACTGTTGTTGTCGGAGTCTGAGCAATGGCTCTTCTGCGTATTGCAACGAGGAATGGACAGATCAGGGGTGTCAAACTCAAAGCCCGTGGGACAGATCCGGCCTGTGGTATATGTAGATCCGGTTTGCAGGCCCACCCTGGAAACAGGGAAGGACCAGCCGGTGGTGCCTCTGCTATTGAAAATGGAGCTTGGAAGGGCTGTACGTGGCCCTCACGGCCTCCATTTTTGGGCGCAACAGCCTCCTGCAATTCTCTGCCACTGAAAACAAAGCCTGGACAGGCCACACGTGGCCTCCCTGAGCTCTGTCTTCGCTGGCAGAGGGCTGCAGGAGACTGTTGCAGCTGAAAATGGAGCCAAGGTAGGCTGTCGCAGTCAAAAATGGAGCCTGGATGAGTGACTTCAAGCTGGCCACGCCCACCCTGGCCACATCCCCCTTACCCCCGACCCTCTGAGGCAGTGGTGAGATTCAATTTTTTTTTACTACCGGTTCTGTGGGCGTGGCAGGGGAAAGATACTGTAAAATCTCCCGTCAGGCGTAGTATTTGCTGGTTCTCCAAACTACTCAAAATTTCCGCTACTGGTTGTCCAGGACTGGTCAAAACCTGCTGAATACCACTTCTGCTCTGAGGTCAAACACAACTCTGATACAGCCATCAATGAAATTGAGTTTGACACCCTTGGGATAGATGTGGGATAAGATTCCTGTTGGGAATGAGCACGTATTTTGGAATGCACGTTCTCCTATCAACGGAGAAGCAAATTTTTGTCTGTGGTGACCAAAAGGAGAGGAGGAAGACTAGGAAGACGTCCTTGGCCCCCCACTTCCTTCTCCAAACCGTCCGCTTAGCATTCTCAAAAATGCACAAGTGCACACTTGCACATGAGACGCCTCAAAGTTTCAAAGTGGCACTTTGGTTGCTAAGAGTAATTATCTCGGCATGCAACATAAAGCCTTTGTTTGGAGTCTTATTAAGTCCCGTTATCCCCAAGGAGAAATTCAACCTCCTTGCAAAGAGATCTTTGAAACAAACAGAACTTGGCAATTGTGCAGTACTGGCTGATGCCGTCTCCTCAAGGAAACTCCGACGGGTTTCTGAAGGTGCAGGATAGAAAGGAACACCCTCAGTGGATCAAGATGCAGCACCAGGATTCTTCGGACCCAGTTTGGTCGAGGAATGGGAATGTTGGGCCCAGACATGCATAATAACGCTGAGTGCAAGGCTCCCAGGAAAGTGCCTCACCCACTGAGACAAAACCTCATTTCAACCCAATGGGATTGGGCCAACCCTGCTCCCTCCAACAGAAGAGGGCATGCCGTGGACCCCATCGGTCAAGGAATCTCAGCAGCAGAGTCCAGGAGAAGAGCCTTGTCACAGTGCGTGACCGCTATTGTGAGACAACACAATGCTGCATGACTGCTAGACAACCCAGGAGCAAAACATAGCATGAACAGGGGCTTTGTCTTTTAATAGTGGTTTGCATTCAAGACAGCTATATACATACATATATGTGGTAGGCAAATACCTGGCAATCAATCAATCTTTTTTACTCTACACGGAGAGCCACAATGGAGGGAAGTGAGGTGCGCCCTCTCATGGCTATATACCTCAGAAAACAAATTATAATATAATGTAATGTAATGTAATGTAATGTAATGTAATATAAATATATATATATATATATATATATATATATATAGCTTCTTAAAGTGGTAAAACCCTGTGGGACCCATCCTCAGTCTTAAAGTGGCAATAACCATGCTGATTCATCTTCATTGCATCAACCTTACGACAGCTGGTGAGCTATTAAATCTCAATACCTTGACAAGCCTTTTCTGTTGTCTCCCCCTACAGCTCTGGAACATTGGGTCCCTTCTGAAAGGGTCTTAAAAGCACAACTGTGCCAATTGGCCTGGGGTCCCGATGGGGGCCTCCCACCCCGGCTTATGCACTGGTTCCTATTTCACCCTTGTCTGACTCCCCAATGCCCTCTCCCCAAAATGGCCCAAATAAGCAACAACAGACCCCCTCCCCCCCAGAAGCAGCCAAGCCAGACTAGGAAATTCCAGTCTGATTAAAAAGGCTGCTTAATTCTCAAATGCCAGTTATAGTGGGTGTGATTAACACCAGGCTGAGCTAAGGAGTCCAATTTTGCATTCCAACAGTTGGACTGTTCTTCGTGTGTCACTCCAACATCCCATACATACTATCACACAAACACAACAAAGATAAAATAACTGGGACAGCAGCTCAAAAGCTCCCACTTTACAGACCCCTCACATCCCAGACATAAACTGTTTCAACTCCTACCCTCAAAACGATGCTATACAGCACTGCACACCAGAACAACTAGACACAAGGACAGTTTTTACCCAAATGCCATCACTCTGCTAAACAAATAATTCCCTCAACACTGTTCAACTATTTACAAAGTCTGCACTACTATTACTATTAATCTTCTCATTCCTTATCACCCATCCCCTCCCACTTGTGACTGTATGACTGTAATTTTGTTGATTGTATCCTTACGATTTATATTGTTTCCTGGTATGATTTGATTGCTTATTGTACCCTATGACTATCATTAAGTGTTGTACCTGATGATTCTTGACTCTTGACGAATGTATCCTTTCTTTTATGTATACTGAGAGCATTTGCACCAAGACAAATTCCTTGTGTTTCCAATCACACTTGGCCAATAAAAAATTCTATTCTATTCTATTCTATTCTATTCTATTCTATTCTATTCTATTCTATTCTATTCATCTGCCCTCTTAACCAGGAATCTTTGCTTAAATAAGGAAGGTGGTTTTTAACCTGTATATAATGATTTATCTTTAAATGAGAGAATTTCTTGAAAATCTGGTAATACAGGCAAATGAGGGGGTTTTCTGGCTTGCTTCCTTTAAAGGAAGCATCATAAAAATGTAGAAATCTTTTCTTACATCTTGTTATTTATTTTTCATATTTGTACCTGCTCATTCTCAGAAAGGCTTTCTTGATAAATATAGTACCAACAGGCCCTATAATGGTCTGTTCAGAACCTGATAAAGATTTGTGACATAGTCTGGAAAACAATGACAGTCCTTTGTTATTGAGGAAAATAATATCCAACTTATTAATTCACAAGAAAGTACTTAGAAAAGACTATCTCTGCTCTAATGAACTAAAAAAGGTAAATTGGATCCTAAATTAAACCCAGTTGCTGAAATTTCTGTTCAATAATCTTATAAATTTACCCTATCAATAAATCTTGTAAAAGAAGACTATGACAATCTACATATCCTCAGCAGTCAGAGAATGGGAAGTAATTTATTGGAAACCTTCAACCAATATTCCTTGAAACTTTATATTAATTTCTTTATATATAGTCCTCAATCTACAACCCCAATTGAGCCCAAAATTTCTGTTGTTAAGTTTGTTAAGTGAATTTTGTCTAATTTTATGAACTTTCTTGCCACAGGTGTGAAATTGGTAACATGACTGTTAAGTTGAGCTGAAGAAGCTTCTTGGATAAAAAGCGAAACATAGAATAGAATAATAGAGTTAGAAGGGACCTTGGAGGTCTTCTAATCCAATCCCCTGCCTAGGCAAGAAACCCTACACCACATCAGACAAATTGTTATCCAACATCTTTTTAAAAACTTCCAGTGTTGGAGCATTTACAACTTCTGGAATCAAGTTGTTCCACTGATTAATTATTCCCATTATCAGGAATTTTCTCCTTAGTTTTAGGTTCTTCTCTCTTGGATTCATTTCCACCAATTGCTTCTTATCCTGACCTCAGGTGCTTTGCAGAATAGCTTGATTCCCACTTCTTGGTGGCAGCCCCTGAGATATTGGAACACTGCTATCATGTGCCCCCATGTCCTTTCCATTTCTTCATTTCATCTTCAAAGAAAGTCCAGTTACCTATTGAAAAAGCATCTTTGGGACAAGCATGATCTGGAATCATGGGGAATCTCCATAGACATGATTGTTAAGTGAATCTGGCTTCCCCATTGACTTTGTTTGTCAGAAGGTCTCAAAATGTGGCCCCAGGACACCGCAACTATCACAAATATGAGTCAATTGCCAAGCATCTGAATTTCAATCACATGATCATAAGGATACTGCAACGGCCATGTGAAAAACAGTCAAAGTCACTTTTGTTAATGCCATTGTAATTTCAACAATCACCAAATGTTGTAAGTCAAGGACTACTTGTATTTCAGAGGTGGTATTCAGCCAGTTTTGACAGGTTCTGGAGAACAAACACCTCTGACTGGCCCTGCCCCCATCTCTTCTCTGCCTCCCAAATCCCAGCTGATCGGCTGGATCTTCTTTGGTTGCTCTGCTCAGGAGAACAGAGCTGGAAAGCAGGTTAGTGGGGTGTGGAGGGAATGGGGATTTTGCAGTATCCTTCCCCTGCCACACCCACCAAGCCGAGCCACTCTCACTGAACCCGTAGTGAAAAAATTTTTTGAATCCCACCACTGTTGTACTTCATTATTTTTATAAATTGTCGTGTCCGCAAAAAGATGCTCAGAGTCGGTGACTTTCATTCAAAGCTCTTTATTTACAATGGGGAACCGAACCGGTGAAAAGCAAAAAGCCCGCGGCTTTTATACTTTTCACTGCGGCGGCCGCGGCCAATGGCAGCGATCCAAGTCTCCCGCTCTTGGTTTGAACCAATCGCGGGAGACTCCAATCGGGCCAATCAGCGCGGCTCGCCTGGCCAATCAGAAATCCCCGCGCCTTAGCCAATCAAGGCGCGGGGATTTCGAGTATGCAAATTCAGGACATAACACCCCTCCCCTCTTGGTATGGTCCATCACGTGGTGTAGTCACGCAGGTAGGCGGGGCTCCGTCGAGTCCTAGATGACCTGCGCAACTCACTTGCATGCTGTAACTCGGCCGGAGCGGTCATCTTTTTGGCTGCTCCTGCCTCTGTGCGAACCGGCTGGATGATCGGGCCGGTTCTTTCGCCGTGGCTCCCGCCTGGGCCTACCGGGTCGGTTGAGCTGCGGATTTCGCCGCTCCCGCTTGGCTTCTCCGAGTCGGTAGAGCTGGCCAGGTGGTTCTTCTCCGGAGGGGACTCGCGATGGCTGTGTTCCGGTGAGTATTTTTGGTTTATTTTTTCCTGCGATTGTCTATCCGGGTATTCCCTCCCCCCTTGGTTCGTGTCTTGGGGGTTGAGGTCAGTCGCTGTTCGTGACCTGAGCTGGTCTATGTGTCGCTTCCAGGCTCGCCCATCGATGGTTTGGAGCCGGTACGACCGTGGACCAGTGACCTGAGTTATGACGGCTGGGATCCATAGGGGGTCCCCCGTCATGTTCTTTGCGTAGACTAAGTCACCTGGGTCAAATGTCCGGTACCTGGAACTGGAGTCTGGGGGCCGCTCCGGGTTATAGGTCGGGTGTAACCTGTCGAGTGGGGACCTCAGCTTTCTGCCCATTAGAAGTTCTGCAGGGCTCTTGTTAGTTGTGGTATTGGGAGTGATGTGCTGTATGAAGAGGAGTTTGTTGATTTTGTCGCTGATCTCCCCGTGGTCCATTTTCCGGAGGGTCTTTTTCGTAAACTGAACCATCCGTTCCGCCCTACCGTTCGCCGCCGGATGCGCCGGTGCTGTTAATGCGTGGCGGATACCCCTCTCCGCCAGGAACCGTTCGAAATCGATGGAAGTGAACTGGGGCCCGTTGTCTGAGACGACGACGTCTGGGAGGCCGTGTGTGGAAAACAGTTTACTCAGTTCTTTAACGACGGCCTCTGTGGTAGTGGATTTCATGTCGCTTACCTCCAACCAATTGGAGTAAGCGTCAACTGTGATTAGAAAAGTATGCCCATTTGTGGGACCAGCAAAGTCTAAATGGATTCTGGACCAGGGCCCCCGTGGTATCTCCCAGTCCCGGATAGGTGCTGCGGGTGGGCTGGATCTGGTCTCCTGGCACCGGTGGCATTTGGCGACCCATGCCTCAATTTGTTTGTCCATCCCTGGCCACCAAGCGTAACTCCTGGCCAGGGCTTTAGTCCTGACGATGCCAGGATGACCCTCATGTAGCATCTCTAAGACCCTCTCTTGCAATCTGTCCGGGATTACCACCCTGTCACCCCACAGAATACATCCTCTCAGTAGTGAGAGTTCAGTCTGGCGCTGTCGGAATGTTTTAAAAGTCTCGTCATTGTCTTTCTCCGGCCAGCCTTTTTCTAACCAGTGTAAGATTCGCGCCAGACGCCTGTCCTTAACGGTTTCTCTGGCAATGTCTGATGCGGTAATAGGTAAGCTCTCGATACTTAGGGTGTTTGTTGTTGGTGCTGGGTCAGGTTCAGAGTCAGGTAAAGGCGAGCGGCTTAAAGCGTCCGCGTGCGAAATTTTCTTACCTGGCTTGTGTAGCAGTTCGTAACTGTAGGCTGCCAGGAATTCGGACCATCTTGTCATCCGGGGTGACAAGATGTTCGGCGTGGCTCGGTTTCCAGCGAGGATGCCCAGCAATGGCTTATGATCCGTCACGATGGTGAACGGGCGGCCGTACAGGTATTCGTGGAAACGTTTAACGGCGGCAACTATAGCCAAAGCTTCTTTGTCCAGCTGGCTATAGTTCTGTTCCGGTTTAGTCAGAGTCCTGGAGAAAAAAGCGATGGGTGCTTCTCTCTGGTCGGGGAGGGTGTGGCTGAGGACAGCGCCGACGCCGAAAGGTGATGCGTCGCAAGTGACAGCTAAGGGCAAGGTTTCGCTGAATTGCATCAGGACGGCGTCGGAGGTGAGGTCGTCTTTGGTTTTTTGAAAGGCGGCTTGCTCTCGTCTCCCCCAAGTCCAGGCTGCCTTCTTGTCCAGGAGTCTATGTAAAGGTTCCGCCGCCGTTGCCTTTTGAGGTAGGAAAACATTATAAAAATTTAGCAAGCCTAGGAACGCTTGTAGTTCCGTTTTAGACTTTGGGGTAGGGGCTTCCTTGATGGCTTTCACTTTTTTAGTCATAGGGTGAATGCCATGCCGGTCTAGGAGATAGCCCAAAAACTCTACTTGCTTTGTACATAGTTGGCATTTTTCTCGTTTGACTTTAAGTCCTGTTTCTTTAAATTTTGTTAAGACTTGTCTGAGTCGGTTTTCCAATTCGGCTTCGTTTGGCGCCGCCACTAATACGTCATCGAAATAGGGCACCACCCCCTTAATGCCCTGTAGCAAACGTTCCATCAGGCTCTGAAAGATGCCTGGTGCCACGCTGACTCCAAATTGGAGTCGGTTACACTTGAAGGCCCCCCGATGAGTCACGATTGTTTGGGCTTCCGCCGTTTTCTCGTCCACAGGTAGCTGCTGATATGCCTGGGCGAGGTCGAGCTTGGCAAAGACTTTGCCCCCTCCCAGTGAGTGCAGTAAATGTTGCACTATTGGGACTGGGTAGGCGCTTTGTTGCAACGCGCCATTTAGGGTGGCCTTATAGTCCCCGCAAATTCTCACGGACCCGTCTGGCTTTACTGGGGTCACTATAGGGGTCTCCCATCTGGCATGGTCTATCGGTTGCAATACCCCTTGTTTGACGAGCTTGTCGATCTGCTCGTCAATTTTAGGCTTTAAGGCGAATGGTACCCTTCTAGGTTTAAGCCGCTTAGGGGGAACCCTTGGGTCTAGGTCAAACGAGATAAGGGGCCCCTGGTACTTGCCCAAACCTCCATCGAAGACCTCCTGGAACTCCTGGGCTAGCCGCTGTTCCCAAGCTTCGATGGTGACGTGGTTGACACCTGTCAGCGCGATGTTAAGCGGGGCGAACCATTGTAAGCCCAGTAGGCTTGGGCGGTCGCGATCGACGATAGTGAGTGGCAGCTGTTCGGTGTGGCCTTTGTAAGTTATATTAAAGTTCTTGGTGCCCACTACCGGGACGCGATTCCCTTGGTAGTCTTTTATGATGATCTTTTGGGCATTTACGTTTCTTTTTTGTAGTGTAGGCACTAGTCTTTTGATTTCGCGCCATGCAATCATGGAAAGGTAGGACCCGGAGTCCACTTCCATTTTGCATGGCTGGCCTTCAATATGGACTTCTACGTGTACCTTTCTGGCGCCGTCGGAGATGGCGTGGCCGATGGTCACCGTCTGGTGGGTCTCTTCCTTTCGCCGACCGTCGCCGCCTCTTTGAGATCGTTGAGTACGGTCCCATCGACCGTCTGGTTGGCGCTCTCTGGCTCTGGGCGGGGAACTTTCTCTCCTTCTGTTGTGCTGTTCCCATTTGGGCGGGCTGCGGGTCTTCTTTTGGCGGCAAACTCGGGCGATGTGACCCCGTCGTTCACAATGCCTACAGATAGAGTCAAAGAATCGGCATTCTGACCTGGGGTGGTCGCCGCCGCACCCGGCGCAGTTGGTCCTCGACCTACGACCTTTTCGACTTCGTTGGTCGCCGCGTCCCGTCTGCACGCGATGTATGTCCTCCTCGTCTTCCGACGTGCTGGAGGTTGACTGGTATTCTCCGTAGTGTGCGGTTGCTTCGTTTCTTGTGTCGGTCGACCTTGCCGGGTTGTTGTTTCCGCCCTTCGCGTCAGATCTTCGCATGCTGTCCGCTGACGTGCGGGTTGCTTCCGCGGCTGCGGCTGCGGTAAGGGCATCGGCTAGGCTGATGTCGCCCTTGGCCATAAGTCGGCTCTGGAGTGTAGGATCCCATAAGCCGAGTACGAAGCGGTCTCTTATGAGACTGTTCAGACCTTCAAACTCGCAGAGTCCTCCTAGGCACCGTAGCTCTGCGATGAAGTCGCTCAATTTTTCGTCTGGTTTCTGGTTTCGGCGGTAGAACTCGTTGCGCCGTATCAGGATGGGGACTTCGGGGGCGTAATGGCGCCGCAGAATAGGTTCGAGGACGTCCCAGTCCATGGCGGTTGCGTCTGCCGGCTTGGCCAATGCTTTGGCCATCTGGAAGACCTCTGGTCCGCAGTGAGTAAGGAAGACGGCGCGTTTTAGCGGGCCCGGGGCGTCCTTCATTCCGGCGCATTCCAGGTACATACGGAACCGATCCGAGTACGATTCCCAGTCCTCGGCGGCGGGGTTGAAGGGGGCGGGCGGTGCAATCTTCGCCATCTCTGCACTGGCGCTGGTTCTTTGGTGGACACGGGGTTCGGTTCAGGGGCGAGATCCCAACCTCGTCGCCAGTGTCGTGTCCGCAAAAAGATGCTCAGAGTCGGTGACTTTCATTCAAAGCTCTTTATTTACAATGGGGAACCGAACCGGCGAAAAGCAAAAAGCCCGCGGCTTTTATACTTTTCGCTGCGGCGGCCGCGGCCAATGGCAGCGATCCAAGTCTCCCGCTCTTGGTTTGAACCAATCGCGGGAGACTCCAATCGGGCCAATCAGCGCGGCTCGCCTGGCCAATCAGAAATCCCCGCGCCTTAGCCAATCAAGGCGCGGGGATTTCGAGTATGCAAATTCAGGACATAACATAAATAACTCAGGGCGGCAAGCATACCTACTACTTCTTCCTCTCATTTTCCTCACAAGCACCACTTTGTGAGGTGTTGGGCCCAGAGAGTGTCACTGGCCCAAATTCCACCAGACAGTTTTATTATCAAAACATAATTGATTATATATTATTAAATTGTTAAAACAGAAGCATTTGAAATCAAATACCACTGCTGAAAACCAAATAATTTTTAATTAATTTGTACTCCATCCCCAAGATTCTACCATAGAAATAAAGGTGGGCCTCATTTAGCGACTACAATCAGGACCAGTGACTCAGTTCTTAAACAAAGTGGTCACTAAATGAAACTACAACCGTGCTTGCAATCCAACTTCAGCTTTCTTTTGCTTTTGAGGCGTGAGAAGTTGCAAAGTTAACTTTTTCATCCCCCTCCTGTGAACTGTCACTTTATGAGGCAGTAACTCAATGAGGATTACCACCAATAATGAAAAGTGCAAAAAGAAAATATCAGCTCAACTTTAGTGGAAAAAAATAATCACAGAAATAAAGCCTGAATTCCAAGCTAACCACTTCAAAGGACCTCAACGTAAATGCAAATTAAGAGGAGCAAGTCTCTTGTAAACAAAAATATGAAATATCCACGATCCTTCTGGGATTTCCCCCCTGCAATCTCTCCACCGGCCCTCTAGATGGCGTTCTCTCCTCAGGCGCCTTTCACGCCAGCTGACCGCCGGGCTTCCCTGGTCTTCCCTTTCGCTCCCCCACCCCCCTCTCATCATCACCCCAGCCTCATCCTTTCCTTCACCACCTTCGCCTCCGACGGCCCTGCCTCTGCCTCTCGGTTTTTTATTCCGCCGTCCCCTCCGCTCCGCCCCTTTCGGCTTCCTCGACCAGCCAATGACGGGCGGCTTCTCCACGTGATGGACGCTCGTCCAATCCGCGCAGCCAAGATCGGGTTGAAGGGGGAGGCCTCTAAAAGAGGGCGACCAATAGCTTTGCAGGGGCGGAGCTCGCTCCCTTCCGAAGCTCTCCTGCTCGCGGCCGCCATTAGAGAAGCGAGGCGAGACTGAGGGGGAAAAAAAGATCGATCGAAATAAGGCTCTGAGGGGAGGGAGTCGTCGGACACAGCCTGAATATTGAGAGCGGGGAAAAGGGGGAAAACGACGGCGGCGAACGGCATGGTGGAGACCCGCTGAAGGAGACGGCCGACTCGGCGAAGGCGGCGGCTGCGCAAGAAGAAGGCGGAGAAGGGCATCCGGCGCTCAGGATGCCTCGGCTGGGAAGCCGCCGACAGAGGCACCGCTGAGGGAAGAAGAAGAGACGCCGAGGAAGCGAAGAGGAAACGCTGCGCCTGGGGGCGGGGGGGGGAGGGGGTTTGGATTTATTTTCTCCCAACCCTCCTCCCGAAGTCGACTCCTCGGTCCTCACCTGTCAAAAGCCTTCGGAGGGAGGAAGCCCCAGAGCCCCAAATCGCCTCAGGAATTTTATTTTTTTTAGGAAGAAGGAAAAAAGACGCGAGGCTCACCCGGGTCTCTTTCGTCTTCCTTTTCGAGACGTTTATTTATATTGAAAAAAGTCGGCTTTGAAAACCAAACCAAACCAAGTCTATAACCCCCCTCACACCCTCTTATTTTGAAGGGGGGCAACCCCAGAGCCCTCTAGTCTCAAACGGCTCTGGAGGATCGATCAATACATAAATATCTGGAAAGGAGAAGATATCCCTCCCCCCATATCGTTTCTGAAGGGGGAGAAGCAGAGCAAAAGCCTTTCCAGAGGCTGATCGTTATTCCAGAATTTTCTTTTCCTTTTTGGCGGGGCTTTAAATACATAGTATCTGGAGGAATTTCCCCTCGTCCTCTTTTCAGCTTCTCTTCCCAGGTGTGAAGAAGAAGAAAAAGTTTCATTGGAGTTTTTTTGGGGGGGAGGGGGGCTGGGGAGCCTTGAGGAAGAAGGAAAGGCTTGTGGAAGAAAACTTGCATTGGCTCCCCTACCTGGAAAAACAAGGGGCGAAGTTTAAAGGAATTACCCAAAAACAAAGAAAGAAAGAAAAACTTGTTTCCAGTTTTGGAAGGGGTTGGGTGGGAAGCTAAAAAAACCCTCACATCCCATCCCGGGGCAGCAATTCCTGCAAGAATTCATTGCACGGGAAAAAAAACCTGAACAGAGGACCTTTCGCGATTACTTTTATTTTTTTGTATAATTTTGGAAGAAGATCCACTCTCCCTCTCGGCGTTTTTTTTTGTTTTTTGTTTTGAAAGGAAGTTTCTCCTTGGCCTCCGTTTGCAGAAAGGAAATCAAGGGGAGCCGAATTAGTTGCTTTCTATCTGGGAAATTCTTTTTTCACTTTCCAAAAGTTATTTGTGGGGGGAGGAGGGCATTTGCCTTTTCGGAGGTAAAACGAATTTGGTTTGTTTCTCCTCTTTTGGAAGATTTTTTTTTTTTTTGGGGGGGAAGCAAGGAATCCACCACCACCACTCCATTGTGATATTTTCATCGAAGCTTGAAGGGAGCCACTGTATCTAGGACAAGGAGGGCTTTTTGTTGTTTTTGGATAAAATATCGCAAGAGAATCGGAGAATTGTGATTCTCCTCTCCCTTTTTTTTTTTTTTTTTGAGGGGGGAAAAGCATCTTGGCCTCTTATTTCGAGGGGGGGAGTCACCTTCCTGGAAACTGACTTTTTTTTTGCTCTCCCGACTCCAAAAGAAAAGAAAAGAAAAAAAAAACCAGCAGCAAAGGAAAACTCCTTTCACCCGGACTGGAAAACCAAACACCCAGCCCTGGATTTCGCTTCCATGGGAAGTCGGAAGATTTTCAAGGCGGCTCCTTGTTTAAAAAAAAAAAGCGGTAGAGAAAAAACAACGCAACTCTGTGTCAAGCGTCGTTAAAAAAGAACTCTCTCCCCCTTAGGAAGCCGAAGGGAAACCGGGGCTTGCAAAAGAAGTCGCGACGGGGCCGACTCAAAGTGGAAGTTCCCTCCTCCTCTCCTGCGAGGCTCCCCGATCGTCCGAACCGGGCCAGCGGCCGGGGGAGGCCCGAGGCAGCTTGAAGAAGCTCGGCCCTGCTGCCTTCGGCTCGCCTTGCTTTTCACGCCGCCGCTTTTATCTCTCCTTTTTCGCGTGTGGCTGTGTTGTCTTTCTTGCAAATCCAGGGTGACGGGAGAAAAACGAGGCGCTAAAGGGAGCAGCGGGCTCGATTCCTGGATTACTTCACACCCGCCCTCCTCCTTTCCCCTCGTCTCTTTCGCTTGCTTGCTGCCTGGCTGAAGACCGTAAATCTCTCGCCTTTTGCCAGCCCTTTTGGATTCACTATCCTTCCCCGCCCAACCCACCTCCAAGCTTTCGCCGGCCTTCTCCTTGCCTCCGCGGATTTATTGTTGTACCTTTTCCTGGCCGGGAGGCTTTGAAATTTCTTTTCTTTCGTTTGGAAAAATCCCTTCCTTCCTTCCTTCGGGTTAGCTTATTTCTTCCTTCTCCGGGCAGTTCCGTCACCCCTCCTCTTTCTCTCCCTGCAGTGCGTGTGTGTGTTTTAGAAAAGGAATTAGGCCTGTTCTGTTCTCTCTCTTCCTCCCCCCCATCACACCGCCCCATCCTTCCCTCCCTCCCTCCCTTTGATTGTGTCTCCCTCCTTCTCGGTCTGGTGTGGTGTGTGTGTGTCGCTCTCGGCTCCTGTCTCTTGTCTTTTCTTTCTTGTCGGAGGCTTGTGGGATAATGGCGTGCGGGTTGTGGCTGTGAGGATGAGTTCCTGCTTCGTGCCGAACGGGGCCAGCCTGGAAGATTGCCATTCCAACCTTTTCTGTCTGGTGAGTGTCTACTTTGTGTGTGTGTGTGTGTGTGTATGTGTTTCTTGGGGGGGGGAGTGGGGAGGAAAGAGGCATTGAAGGGCAGATCGCAAGCGATAAACCGTGCAAGGGAAAGAGGGGGGGAGGGCGAGAGAGAGAGAGAGAGAGAGATGAGATCGCCAGCAAAGAGGAGGAAAAGAAGGTGGGGGGTGGGGGTGGGAGGGAGAGGAATGGAAGCAAAGCAGCCATTTTTAGCATTCTGCTTGGAGGAGTCCTCTGGAAGTAGGCCTTAGCCAGGAGTCGCCCAATTCTCCCTATGCCGCCCCCCTCCCTCCTCCTTCCTTCTGGCAAGGCAATTTGCTTACAAGTCTCTTTTGCACTCTTCTTTTCTCTCCCAGGGCTTTCCTCCTTCCAGTCCTTTGTTTTTTATCACCTTGATTTCCCCCCCACCCTAAACTTTCATTTTCTCTCAGGTCTCTCCTTATTTTTTGGTTGTTGTTCTTGTGGTTGTTGTACGTGGTGACACCAGCAACACGATTTCTTGTGTGTTTATTTTATCTCGGCTCATTCTGTCCAGCCGAAGGCATGCATTCCCCCCCCCTTTTTTTTTTTCTCAAGCTCACTTTTCTGCCTTCACCCCACTCCCCTAGTAGTAGATGGGATATACTCAGATGGGATATAAAGTGCATCTGGGGGAGGGACCTTGTTATTTGTAGGCTCCAGATTTGTTTTTTTTTGTTTTTTTTAAGGATGGATGGAGGCAAACCAACAATCACATGTTCTTTTATAACATTGTTTTTTTTTCAAACTCCAGTTGAGTTTCCTAGCCAGGGTTTTGACCTTTTCTGGAGTTTTATTTAAATGATGATTAGTAGCTACTTTGACTGGTTGCTAAAAGTAGGTGAATTGCTGTGGATATATAGAGCTGGTGCAAGGAATTTAAGAAGCTGGAATCTTTCGGCAAGAACACGGGCTAGGCTGGCTCATTCTCAGAATTATCACTGTCCTGTTCATTTCTCTCTCTCCTCCCCAATTTCAATTGCACCAACTGTTTCAAATTCTGTCACTGGAGAGAGTAGGGTTGTCTTTGCTGAGATTAAAGAAGCAGGAAAAAAAATATTTTTTTTTGCTGAAAGGGAAGTAATGTATTGAATAGAGTGTGAAAGATAGTTGAAGTTGAGCCCAGGCAATTTCTGGAATAATTTTTGGACCCCATAAGTGAAGGAGCAGTGTATTGCATAGCTGGAAGGAAGAGGTGGAAGGTTTCCTTTAAAAAAAATATTTTGAATTATGCTTCAAAAATGTCTTAGTTTATTTTGCTATCCTTTTCCTCTCTGTTCCTCTCTGGTAGAAATAGTAGCAGTTAATGCTTTCATTGGAATTCATGTATTTAAAGCTGGGTTGGTTCTGTTTAATTATGTCTCAAGTACTAAATAACTTTGCTAATGAGGGGCTTATGGCTGAGGTGTGTTTGCATTTCTGACAAATGGACAGACAACCTCTCTCTCTAAAGAACCTGCACCTCTAGAGAAGGTTCTTTATATGGGGATAATCAGTAGATACAACCAAATGAGAGCCAGCCATTCAGAGTAACATTTTAGATGTTTTGACTCAGCTCTCTCAATACTTTATCATTAGACATGCTGACTGGATGACATGGGAATTAAAGTCCAAAATATCTGGAATGTGCCCTGGCATTATTGAAAACATTTTTTTTACATCCTAGAATGGAATTTTACTGTGTTTAAGTAACAACACTGCTGCCACTGATTTTATGGAGCACAGATTGACTAAATGAAGTTTCTATGGCTTCAAATGTTTATTACCCACAAGACAATTATTTTGTAATTTCTAATATGTCTTATGTGTTTCTTCACTAGAATAAGAAGAAAAAGTTTGCTTGAAATCACTAGAGCATTTCATAAAAAAATTTGAAACTTTAAAAGAGAACGTTTGATTCTTTCTGCTCTTAATATCTGTTCAATTTTTCTTTCAGGCTGACTTAACTGGGATTAAATGGAAACGATACGTATGGCAGGGCCCAACATCTGCTCCGATTCTTTTTCCTGTAACGGAAGAAGATCCAATCCTAAGCAGTTACAGTCGTTGCCTAAAGGCCGATGTCTTGAGTGTATGGCGACGAGACCAAAGGCCTGGGCGCAGAGAACTATGGATCTTCTGGTGGGGTGATGACCCCAATTTTGCAGACCTAATTCATCATGAACTAGCAGGTAAGGCATGGATAGATAAGCTCTTGTATTTCTTTTGTGATGGTACCATTCTTCAAATGTAACATTTCCCCCTTGACTTTGTTTTGTTTTAATTAATTAATTATTTAATCCCACTTGGAAAACTTTGCTAGTTTACTGGCTTTGACAGGCTTGGCTTTAAAGAAAGAGAGGATGAAACTTGTGTCCTTGCATTTGCTCATATAGTACAACAATACATACATCCAGATGATTATATTTTTTATATTTAAGCTCTGTGTAAGTGGGTGCCACTCTTTTTCTCTAATGTTGGTCTATGAAGGGCTGTAGAGCCTGCTTAGTTTTGTGTGGAATTTTCATGTGGTTAAAACTGCCACAGCTTTAGTGAAGTAGGAAAGCAAGCAGGGTGGTAAAGGCCCATGTATATGTGCTTGAAATGTTGTAGCTTCCCTGAGAAAAATGTTGCAAGAGGATGTATGGATGGCTTTATTTCCATATCTGAAATTTGGTCTCGTCTTGTCTGCATTTAGAAATTGTGTTGAATTTACAGGTCTGGTCATGAGGCAAGTGGAAGTTTCGGGTAATTTGGAAGGTTATGTGTTACATCCATAGGAGAATTGTGTTCTTCCCCATGGTTTTTCTTCTTTCAAATGGAAGATTTTTTTGGGTCAAGAGAAGTACTGTATTTAAAAAGAAAATGAGTTAGAGGAATAGATTGGATCTGTTTTGGCTGATCAAACTACCACCTTGAATGAATGAATGAATGGCTGGATATGTGTGCCTTTGTCTCAACAGTTTACCTACTTAGCATAAACAAGCTCTTAAACTGAGTTCTTGACATCTTTAGTTAAAAGGATTAAGTAGCAGGTGATGGCACCCTTCACTGGCTGATAGTATTGGCTACATGAACAAGTAGTCTGACTGGGTACTGTACACGCCAATTTATGTTCTTAATATAATTATACTAGTAATTGGTAGGAGTAAATAACGTGCATCATTTCACAGTTGTTTATGCATTAGTACTGCTGATTAATCCCCTTTTTGCTGTCAACAGTTTTCTCCTCAGGTTGTTGCAAGAATTAAATATCTATTTAGGTTAAGGGGGTTATATTTTTAACTAGCAATGTGGATTACCTGTATGTAACTAAACAATAGGCAATTTAAAAAAATTCCAAACAAAAATAGTTGGAGAAAAAAAAACTTGTAGAAGTTGGGTTTTGTGGAAATTTTCAAAATAGGCTTAGCAGATTTGAATTCCCTGAATTTAGTTGGTGTAAAGTCTCCTGTGTCAATAACTCATAAGTTCCTGAAAGTATTCTATATGGCAAGTACAACAAGAAATAAAATATTACATCTTTCAGATAATATTTTAAAACAAACTGTATCAGCCATGTTCATTGCATTTATTCTATTGAATCAAATATTGGAGTAACAAAAGCAGTACAATTGAAAGGTTAAACAAGATTTGATAAAATAGTGGCAAAAATTGAGGAAGGAGAGGTTATAAATAGCCCAGAACAAGTTAATTTGTTGTGTTCTAAAAAGAGGGTTTTACTCTACATAGAAAGTGACGTGTTGGTTTAATCTGAAAATAAATCAGCATAGTTCAGCTGTGAGGGTATCAGTGGTCTTCAGAACATTTGGACATTCCCTCTAATTTTGGAAGCATCAACCTCCAAGCATGTACTTAAATATAGGCTATTTAAGCTATTTTTTCATCACCTATCCTAACAAAATGGTGCATGAGCTTGTCTTTGGCAGCAGCATACTTTACATAAAGATGCTCATCAATGTTGAAATGTCATATTTAATCCTTGAAAAGTTAACATCTATGTGCTTATATTATTTAATGTAACTTAAACATTTACATATTCTAACTGCCACACATATCAGAAAGCTAGAGTTGCTTCATACAGATCCTCAGACTAAGACACATTAAGATATAGGAATGGGAATGTCAGTATCTTCTCGTGTGATGTTTAAAGTTTTTAGGTTGTTGATGAATGTTCTTCCCCATGTACAGGTCGTCCTTGAGTTATGACCATGACTGAGCCCATAATTTATGATGCTGAGTGAGACATTTATAAAGATAAATTTGCCCCATTTTACAACTTTTCTTGACACAATTGTTAAGTGAATCAGTGCAGTGGTTGTTAAGGGAATCTGATTTCCCTATTGACTTTGCTTGTCAGAAGGTGGACCCAGGACACTGCAATCATCATCAATATGAGTCAGTTGTCAAGTGGCAGACGTTTGATCAGATGACCATTGGGATGCTGCAACAGTCATAAGCATGAAAATTGCTCATAAGGCACTTTTTCCAGTGCAGTTGCAACTTTGAATGGTCACTAAACTAACTGTTGTAAGTCAAGGACTGCCTGTAGGGTGTCCTCTTGGTTGTTTGGTATTGGGGGATCCATCTCATTGGCATCTTGGGAATTTTATTAGTATAATTTTCCATACATAGTGTATGACCTGAAAGATATATGGAAGATACAATAATAAATGTGCAAGAAAACAAGCTCAGAGAGCACCAAGAATCTTCCCTTAGCTTAGTGGTATAAAATATTGTGAAACAAAATTAAAAATTATTGATAAGGCTGTTCTAATTAATGTAAAATGCAAGTATGCATGATCAGTGTTTGATTTTAATTGTTATAGATAAAATTGAATTAAGCATGTAAATCCTAGGCTCATTATTTGAGGCTAATGGATAGTTCTCTAACAAGACTCATCTGTATTGTGTATTGTATTGTGGTTTTGATTACAGGTATTTTAGGAAGTAGAATTGTTTGTGTGCTTTGCATAACCTTGCTGTGCTGCTATTTTTACTTCTGGCTTTTCTGTGTCCTGCTAGCAACTTTTAATTTGACCTATTTCAATGATTTTTCTTCCCTTTAATGTATTTAATTTAATTATCATTGAAAAACTTCAGCTATTAGATTGCTTAATAACATAATATATAATCAGTTAATGTAGAACCCTTGTTGTAACATTAGCAGTAATCACAGCATACGCTCTAATATAGGTCAGGAGCAAGCAATATGGTGCTTTCTAATGTCTTTTTGGATTTAAATTTCTACCCTTTATATTGTTTGATCAATGGCAAAATAGCAATAGTCCCAAAACATCTGTAGGGCACAATTGTGCGATGAACAGGTACTCAAACCATTCCCATTTTTATATCATGACAATTTTGCTGCATGCATCTTCTGTCTGGCTCAGGGCTTGCTGTGGCAATGAAACAGCATTGTCTCTGGGCTCTTCTGAAATCTCCTTTATTTGTTATAACAGGAGAAAGGAAAAGCTTTATGCATTCAACAGCTCAAAGCTAATCAGTATATTGCTAAGAATGTTGAATGCATGGCTGTGATCCTAGCAGCAATAACGGGTGCAAAACACCTAGAAGGTAAGTAACTAAGTCCTTTACCACAGGATTTAATATTGTTATCTCAGAAATTTTCTTAAACCTGTTCAGACGTTCAAAAGCCAATGCTGTCAGAAATTCATTTTTCTCAAATACAGGAAAGATGACTTTCTCCTTCCAGGCTATGGAATTTACTCCCTCTGCAGTGGAGCTTGGCCTTCATTTTTTCTTAACTTTGGAAGAGTAGAAGGTGTATTTCCTTAGTATGTATATATTTTTATGGTTTTATTTTGTATTTCAATTTTTGTTAGCTGCCTTGAATAACCCAGGTGAGGGGCAAAGCATTTATGGTGAACATGTATAAAATCTATAAAGGTACTAAAAGAAATATAAAATATTAAAAGAATCAATACAGATGTATGTTTAGCAAACTAGACAGATGATATCATAGATGAGAGAAGATAATTCTTCATATTGTAAAAAAAAGTTTCTGATTCTAAGATGCTTCTTGTCTTAAGCATTCATTGCTGCTTCAGGGATTTACAAGGAATTAGCAAATAATGTAACTGTAAAGTATAACTAGCACTGATGATGTTACCTATTTGGGTAATAAAACACCTGCAGGAAAATAATCAAGCTCAGAGAGATAGAACAACTGTAGATATTAGATGAGTGTTTAAGTATATGCTTTAAGTTTTATTCACTGAGAGCTGAAAGTAAAATATTTGAAATGATCAAGAGATCAAAATAAATTAATCCTGTGATGTTACCTTTAACATCATCAAACAACATCTCCTTATCCCAAGGCTTTGGGAAGGATTTTATAGGTGGATAAAAATGCCAAATCCGGTTTAAATATCTGACTGATTGTGTGATGGACCATAATAATATGTCATAACAGTTATTGAAAAGAAGAAAATCTGGTCCATTGGTGCTGCTATTTTTGGTAAAGCTAGAATTGGGGGAAAAACATTTGGGAAAAAAAATACAAAATAGCAGGGCTTTCAGACTGAGATTTGAACGCTTATGGAGAAATAAATAATTGTTATTCCCACTTGTGATTGGAACCTTGAGTGATACCTAAAGGACTTCCTTGCATCTGGAAACATTGAATTTATTAGACCTGGGAATCCTAATTTTACAACAACAATAGCAACAAAAAAACCCCAAACCCTCACTTTGCTTGGAATTGTCTATATTCTTAAATGCTACCTTAATAATTCTTAGCTCCTTGGTTAGGACTTGAATAATTAAGTTTCCACAAGTGTTAGACTGTAAATCTAACTGTAGGTTACTCACACCTAATCTATACTTTAAGGGTATCACAGATCTTTCCTCTTGCCAAGGTGATAAAACGTTAATTTATGATTTAAGGTAGATATATCTTATGACTGTAAACTGCCCACCTCTCTTACACCTTAGACGGGTGTAAGATGGGCAGCCGAATAAATGTTATAAATAAATAAAATTAAATAAATAAATAAATTATAAAATTAAATAAACCTAATGTCTGGTAATTTATCCCTCTAACGCTTTATTGGTTATTTAAGACCCCAACCTGAGGTCTTCTCTCTTGCTTCCCATACAAATGTTTTACCTGCTGTGTCAGGATCTCATATATTCTGTACATCAAGCATGTACTTTATCACATTAGAGCTGTATTGCATGTTTGTGAGTTCCTAATAAGTTTGTGACAGAAGCAAGGCTTGAAAAGGGAACGTGCAGTTTTATAGCTCAGTTTGCCACTATCTAAGAGATTGTACAGTAGTTCTGCTGTTTAGTGTGTAATAAATTGAGAAATTATTATTGCTATGGTATCAGTTAAATCATAAGCAGAAGTTAATTGGGATTAATGTTTTTTTAAAGAAAAACCTCCCTTTGTGATGCTGTAATTAAATAACATGTTGTTAAACATTTTGATAAGAAAAAGAAATGGATATAGTCTGTAATCCTAGAATTGAGCAGTACATGCAAAAAAGAGGTTCCTTAAAAGGGGAGAGAGCTAAACATTGTAGTGGTAAATCTGTAGCTTCCTTATTTTGTCATCAAGAGTTTGTTCAGTCATAACTTGCATAGGCTCTCTGCTGTAATGCTGAGCTGTAACTTAGCACATAAAACCTATTTTTGTCCTTGGCAGTTTCTGAGCAAAGGCCAACAGATGTGTAGGAGTATCTGTTTAAGCTTTGCTCACTTGTGTTATTTGCTAGAAATAAAACGTCCAGAAAGAGAAAGGATGTATTACTGAACTGTCTTTTGATTTGCAGAGATAAACAAGTGCAGGTTATGGCCTTTGTGTAAGATTATATATAAATGAAGTATAATTAATGATTGATTGATGCAGACTTTCCCTTTTCAGAAGGACCCATTTTATCTTTGAAATGACAAGACAGAATTAGCCTCAGTTCTCTGAAAACTACACTCCCTAATTCAGACAAAACTGAAAACAAGCTCGGAATGGAACCACCTGTGTCATTTGTTAACTGCTAAGTCAGTATGTGGACAAATTTATCTCAATGTGTCATATGAATTCTTTGAATTTGTCTCTCTAATTTTACTATCTGCTGAATTTTTAGGCATTTATTATTCTACCCTTTATTTTTGGTCAGCTCCAGGCAGTATGCATACCTAATGTTCCTGCCTCCCATCTCCCCCCCCCCCCCAACAATTCTGTGAGGTAGGATGAATTGAGAGAGAGTGACTGGCCTCAAATCATCCAGCTGGCTTTAATGCTTAAGTAAAGACTCTTGTACTCTTTTTAAGCTAGTATCTTAGTCACTGTATCAGCAATGGTGAACTTTTTGGGCCCAGAGTGTCAAAAATTCAGAAAATGCTTACCTCTGATGACGTATCATTCTCTCCCAAAAGACTCTTCTCTCCAGACCCTCTGAAATTTACGCAGGAGGTCAGTGCTCTTTTGAGGACTATGGAATTTCAGAAAAGCATGCACAAATGCTTGGATAATTTTTGGATGCCTTAGAGGCTGCATGAGAGCAAGGCCTTCTGGTACAATTTCCAGAGGATCTAGAAGCCTGGCGTGTCACCAAAAACGGCATAGGGTGTCAGAGGTTCACCATTGCTATGCTATACCCGAGAGACCCTCTCATCCCATCAGTAGTTTAACCAATTGTTCTAAGTGGAAAAGTCAAATTGAATTTGCAATTGTCTGCATGCAAAACAATCATTTCTGCCTGTTAGGCTGTGTCCTCCCACATCAATTTGCAAGGGTAACTTTAAACCTGTGAATCTAAGTTGTATTTTTCATTTTGACTCCATCTTTCTGTTCCTTATCAATACTTCCCAGAGGGTCGTCAAAGAGTGAAGTGGATGCAGTTGAGAAACCGTAGACGTGCAGTGCATGTTAGGTAGATGACGAACGGCTCTTTGAATTCAAGTCCTAACATTCAGCAGCTGAGGAGCTCATGATTCTATTTTAACATTTTTCAACAAAGATATCAGTTGTCCAGAGATAGGGATGTTGCTGGATACTTTATGTATTTATTGCACGATCAGCATTGCCTTGCAAATGTGACTTCGGATACATGAATATATTCTGCGTTCCATTGCTAAAAAAAAAAAAATCCCCATTTTTTCATTAAATTTCCCAATATTATTCTAAAATCGTTGGATCTCCTTGGTAGATAAGAAGAGCTAACTTCCAATCCATCATTTGTTCCCTTAAAAACTGTTGGCTGTCTGCAGTCTTACTTTTAATAGGCTACTTCACAGTTTCCTTGGTTATTAACACATTCAGAAGTGATTATGCAACAGTGCTTTCCAGGAAGGCAGATGAAGTACCCTCCTTGAGATAAGAAGCTGGTTTTAACTTTTTTGGGGTGGAGGATGGGGAATCTTCTGAGAATGGACTCCTGTTGAAGCTCTCCCTATAGCTTCCAGTTGCCAAGCTTGTGGGAAAACTGGAGTTACCTCTCATCTAGCTAAACTAATAATAGTAATTGTTTTTCAGCAATAGACTAATTTTGCATAGTACAGTTAGCCTACTTCCTCTGTTTTCCACATATAGTAAACCAGAAACGTATGTGTTTGTTAATATTTTTCTTTTTTCACCTTAGCGGTGTGAAAGCTTTTGCATTAAAAAAAACATTTTAACAAGCAAAATGCTTTGATTTATGTGATTCACATTTAAATTTGTGAGATCTTTTTAGTAGATTTTCTTTTTTACTTAGTTGCTGTTCTACGCTTTCCTCTTTAATGTGCACTGGGCACTGACTAGCATAGGGTTCAAAAGCTTTAAGCATGATTTGTTTTGCTTTGCTATGGTTGCATTCATTTTCATTCTCTTTTTGAAGTATCAGTAGCTTCTAGAATTACTGAAGCACCAGGCTAAAAATAACTGGGGGCAGTATACCATAGTGATAGGCCTCGCATAATAAATGACATAATCCATTTCAAATGAACCTTCTTAGAAGATTATAAAATAGCAGTCGTAAAGTTCTGAAAAGGAATAATTACACCTTTTTCAGACTTTGAAATTTCCTCGTGTGTTCTGGCTTTGCTTCGGAGCATGAAACACTATTGCAGCAGCATTGGTACTCCAGTAATGGTTCCTTGTGCAAGTCCGTATTGCTTGAGTTATTTTGGAAATTGGTTCGAAGTGATTTCAAAGCTTTCTGTGTTCTGAGAACTGTTTACATATTGGCTGCTTTTTCATGGAATACTTTCTATTTGTAAACAGTTACAGTTCTGCAGACCAAAGGAAATGACAATGGATGTGTTGTATGGTACTTTGACCTCAGTAAAGCAATTGACAAAATCTCATCACATCCCTCTGGGATAAGATCTGTACACATGAGCAAGGTGGCATTGTGCTCTGATGGATGTGTAACTAGCTGAATAATGTGATTTACAGCAATTAAAAAGCCACTACATACTTTGGGCTGCATTAATAATTGTATTCAGATCATGGGAGGTAATAGTTCCATTGTATCCTGTACTGGTTAGACCTCACTTGAAGTACTAAGCATTGTATTTTAAAGGAGACATGGAAAAACTGGAAAGTATTCAGATAGCTACCAGAATAAGGGTTCAGGAAATGAAACTATATTTGGAATTATTAAAGGATCTGGGAAGATTAAGAGGAAATATCATAATGAGCAAATAACTTAAAAGGCTGTTATGTTTGTCTCACTTGACGGCAGAAGACAGGCAAATAGGTTGACAGGAAAGATGTGTAGACTAATACAGGTAGTCCTTGACTTACAACAATAATCACTCAAAGTTACAGCAGTACTGAAAAAAGTGACCTTTTTCGCATGACTGTTGCAGCTTCCCCATGGTCACGTGATCAAAATTCAGATGCTTGACAACTGACTCATACTTATGAAGGCTGTAGTATCCCAAGAACACGTGATCCCCTTTTGCAATCTTTTGACCAGCAAAGTCAATGGGGGGAGCCAGATTCCCTTAACTGTGTTATTAACTTAACTGTTGTGATCCACTTAAACACTTGTGGCAAGACAGATTGTAAAATGGAGCAGAACTCACTTTTTAGCAACTGTCTCGCTTCACAATAGAAATACTGGGCTCAGTTGTGGTTGTAAGTCGAGGACTACCTGTAAGGAATTTCTTGATGGTTGAACTGTTAAAGCCTGCTTAAAACAATAAGGAGTTCAGTTTTGTTTGAAATTTTTAAATGTGGATTGGATGGTCACATGTCAGGATAGTTTATAGTAGGTTCCTGGGGCATGTCTTGGTGCCTGCTCAGTTTGAAAGAGACAGTGACTGGTGTTGGGCTTCAACTCCTTATGAAAGCTAAGAGAACATTTTAGAATATGCACGATGGTGGGTGGATGGAATGGACACGTAGTCCTTCATGGGGCTTGTTCAGTATTATTGAGGGGTCTTTCAGAAATGTCCATGTGCCATTCAAAAGGCAACTGGGCTTCCTTAGTTTTTTTCCTCGAAAATGTTTATCTACTCATCCAGGAAGTTTCTTCAGTGCAAAACTGTACATGATTCATTGGGACCAAGTTTGAAAATCTTTGGATTAGAGATTTGGATCTAAAATCATTTCATTTGAAATCCCATATCACCGAAGGATCTTCAGGAAGCTTCTTATTGTTTGTTTGGTCCTCTTGGCAAAGAATTCTCTTTTCAAAAACAAGTGGAATAGAGTCACGAGTACAGAACACCCTGGATCTAGCCTTTTCCTGGGCGAGAAAGCTTTGGAATTGGGTGCCAGCTGGCTGCATTGGCTGTCGACATCGAGCCTGGCATAGCCACTTATTATTTTTTTTCCCTTTATACAACATTTCTTTTGAAAGGATTCTCTCCCCTTCCCCTCATGTCAGAATTTTGGGTAAAGATGTCTCTCCTTTTACAGACGGCCATTTACCAGACGTAATATGAAAATTACCTCTTCAGTTATGCAACTGACTCTTGGCTATGGTATTATTTTTATCTTATGGCTTCCTTGCAACAGTGGCACATGTCTCTAGTGGTGGAGGAAGCTCAATTATTGTAATATCTTCCCTACAGGGATTAAAGTCGGACATCTACACTGCTTACAGCTCATTAGGAAAGCAACAGTGTGTGCTGATAGGTATAACAGCAATTGTGTCTCTCACACACACACACACACACACACACGCACAGCACCTCTCTCCCCTACATTTTTTTTCTCAGCTTATAAAGAGGGCTGTGCGTATTTTGTGCAGGTGATAAAAATCAAGTGAGTAGAACAGATTGATATCTGTTTGAACAATCTATGTGAAAGATTAGATTTTGGAAAAAGTTCCTGCATTCTTTTTTGTTTTTGTTTTTGTTTTGGTAGTGGATTGAATAGGCAAGCAAATAATATGGTTAACCAAAGAATGCAAAGAATACCTCCGCCTTGGGCAGGAAAGAAGCTAGAATTCATTGATGCAGTATAGTAAGTGTTTTGTAACCCATTGTCCTATGAAATTGCTTTACATTGTCAGTTTTGAATTTTGCTCTCCCTTTCCCTCCCTCCCTCCAATTGAAATGTGAAATATAAAGTCATAAGTAACTTTAAAAACCTTGTACATTGCTACACGCATGTACACATTTCTCTTGTTCGAAAATAAGTGCCAAATCCTATACAGTAATCTCTGTCTCAGTCCAGTTATATCCTCAATTACCCTTTGAGGTTGATTAAGCTGAGAAAGAAAAGACAGGTACTGTAGCCCTCAATTTATAATAGTTCATTTAGTGACCATTCAGAGTTACAACGGCACTGAAAAAACGACATGACCATTTTTCACATTTATAACCATTGCAACATCTCCATGCTCACATGACCAAAATTCAGATGCTTGGCAACTGACTCATATTTATGATGGTTGCAGTGTCCTGGGATCACGTGATCCCCTTTGTGATCTTCTGATAAGCCAGATTCTCCCTCGAGCCGCTTGGAGCATCCAGAGAGTGGGATGTGCTTCTGAGTCCTCTTCTTGCAGGCTGAGCTTTAGCTGAGGAAACGCTCCGCCCCCTCACGTGACTCCACGTAGCGTTCCCCCAGTCTTTTGCTCTGCCTCAAAGAGTCAGGCTGCTGTTGAAAATAACTCCTTGGCTGATTCAGACCACGTACTTTATTCTGGCTAATTTCTTTATTTCTCAGGTTTGGTATTTCCTTTCCTCCTCCTGCACAAAAGGTTGGGACTTAGGGGAAGTCTCCCCTCGCCCCTAGGGGCCAAGCGGGCGGGTTCGCAGCGCTTTGCGCGACCCCCCCATTATTAGATCGCGTCGCTGCCTCCGCGCTGCCTCGTGGCGCGCATTTTTGCTGGATTTCCCCCCACCCTAAACGCCGACCAGGAAGGGCTAGTCGCTCCTTAAGAGCACCAGGCGTGCTGAGCTAACCGGACAAGCCCTCCTTGCTGTCCCGAAGGTGCCCGACATAGCTCAGCTCGCGGCCGCCATCTTGGCGCCGCATCGTGGTCGGACGCCATTTTCATTTTCATTTCCAATTCTTGCCGCTGCGGTGGATGTGAGCATCCCAGACCCCCTGGGTCAAGAGTTTAGTTGTTTTAGCAATCTTGGCTCGCTTTCATTATTCTGTTGGCCTCCCGCAGCCTTCATCGAGGCGAAGTTGCAGCCCCCGCCCTCCGGTTTGTTGTCTGGAGGCCTGCTGCCAGAGGCCTCGCTCTCTAGGCCTCAGGCGTTTATTTGGTAAATCTGGCCTGTACTGTGATACTTTGCTAGTTCCTTCCTGTTATTGTTTATATAAGAAAAATCAAAAATTAAAAAAGAGAAAAATTTATATATAAAATTATATGTATATACATATCTATGTATATACATAGATAACCTTTTTACATGCAGATAGCATAAAAAAAAAACCCCCAGAAGATTATATATCTGTACATATTTTATGTCTGGCATTCAGCTTTGTTCGGGTATTTTCCCACATCATAATAATGGTGCTTTTAAAGTTGTAGCAACGTTTCAGCAGAATCTCATCTGCCATCATTAGGCTTCTGTATGGTGTAACACCATACAGAAGCCTGATGATGGCAGATGAGATTCTGCTGAAACGTTGCTACAACTTTAAAAGCACCATTATTATGACGTGGGAAAATACCCGAACAAAGCTGAATGCCAGTTATATATATATGTGTGTGTGTGTGTGTGTGTGTGTGTGTGTGTATCTTTGGTTATTCGGGTTTTCTCCCGCGTAAGATTGGAAGTATTTAGGCAATGTTTCGATAAAGTCTCATTCATCATCTTCAGGCTTGGTCTTAGGTGGGTGATCTTCTTTCTTTGGAATCCCACCTAATCCAAAAAGAAACCCCAGCCAAAATCCAAGACAAAGAACAAGAGAATGGCAAAGCCCTCCTCCCATATATAAAAGGCACTACGGACAAAATCAGCAAGATCCTCCAAAAACACAACATTAACACAGCATTCTGCACAAACAGAAAGATATCCACCATCCTAAGAAACCCTAAGGACAGAATCGAGTTGGAAAATCAAGGAGTATACGAAATCCCTTGCACTGCCTGCCCCACCACATACATTGGACAGATAACAGAAGAATAGGTGCACGCATTGAAGAACATAAGAACTCAATCAAAAAGGAAGAACCGACCTCTTCCCTGGTCCAACACCTCAAAGCCACAGGACATGAGATTGACTTTAAAAATACCAGAACTATCGCCAAAACCGAACACTTCAGCAGCAGAATCATCAGAGAAGCCATAGAGATAGAAAAACGCCCACACAGCAGGAATAAACGAGATGATGCCTCCCGCCTACCAGCCATTTGGAAACCCGCCCTCATGAACAGACGCGTACCTAACAGGAAGAATGATACCAGACCCACACCCCTGAGAGCCACACAAGATGCCACCACCACACTTCCATGTAGAAAGCAGACTCACACCCACACAGAAGATGAGACATGACCACTGCAGCTGCCTCACTACCCACTTCAAACCCCTCTGAGCCATACATGAGGCGAACTGACCCCCACCATGAAGATGCAGCACGACCACAAACTCGAAGCCAAACAGCAAGATCACAGCTCACCAGCTCAAATCCCCTAGCAACTAAGACTAACCTGAGCACAACCAAGCCCCCACCTGAACAGAACACGCCTCCAGCCAATCAGAACACAGCCAAGCCCCCACCCAATCAAGTCACACCCCCACTAGCAGTTAAAAGGAAGAAGCAGCTGCAAGCTCACATCACTCTGAGAAGCACAGAGCTGAAGACCAAGCCTGAAGATGATGAATGAGACTTCATCGAAACGTTGCCTAGATACTTCCAATCTTACACGGGAGAAAACCCGAATAACCAAAGATCCACATACAAATACCCGCGAGAACCTCAGAAAACAAATATGTATGTATGTATGTATGTATGTATATATACCTTACTACCTGTTATCACTGTGCATATTAAATTCCAAAAGGGGGAGCGGGCCAGCTCAAACCTCACTCGGCCCTACTCAGGCCAACTGCAGGCGAGCCAACCGCCCTTTGCTATTATTACTACTAGAATAGAATAGAATAGAATACCTTTATTGTCACTATCCACGTGTACAATTTGCATCATACGCATACACAGTGAAATTAAGCGACTCGTCCTTCAGTGCAACATACACACCAGAAATATACATAAATCTCTAAAAAATTATGATAAAAAGAGTAAAAAGAATAAAAGAATAAAAGAATAAAAATACCCTACTGTGCCTGTCCCAGTAGGAATTATTGCACATGCCCACCAACACAACAACAATAGTGATCATATTGCACAAGATTTGTTCACAATTATTTACAGTGTATCTGGCAGTATTTAAAATCAGTGCATGTGTAAGTTCAAGGTAGTTATGGCTTTAGGGAAAAAACTGTTTTTAAGGCGGTTTGTCCTTGACCAGATGCTCCTGTAACGCCTCCCTGAGGGCAACAGGTCAAACAGTCCATAACCAGGATGAGAACTGTCTTTTATGATGTTCACAGCTCTACTAAGACAGCGGGAGGAATAAATGTCCGACAGGGAGGGAAGAGGGCAGCCGATGATCTTCTGAGCTGCTTTGACTACCCTCTGTAATCTCTTCCTGTCTGCCATGGTGCAGTTGCCATACCACACTGTGATGCAGTATGTCAACAGACTTTCAATGGACGCACGGTAGAAGGTAATCAGCAGGTTAGAGTCCAGGTTGTGCTTCCTGAGCACCCGCAGGAAATGGAGTCTCTGCTGGGCCTTCTTAATGACCGCCGTGGTATTTTCCGTCCAAGAGATTTTATCAGCAATGATGACACCCAGAAACCGGAAGGTGTGGATCCTCTCCACCTGCTCTCCATCGATGTAAAGGGGAGCCAAATCGGTGTTATGCCTCCTAAAATCCACAATGAGTTCCTTAGTTTTCCTGGTGTTCAGAACTAAGTTGTTGTCCGAACACCAAGCTGTTAACATCAGGACCTCCTTCCTGTAAGCTGCCTCGTCTCCCTTCGAAATGAGTCCAACCACTGTGGTGTCATCAGCAAACTTCACAATGAGGTTGCTGTCGTGCTGTGGACTACAGTCGTGGGTGTAGAGGCAGTACAGGAGTGGGCTCAGCACGCAGCCCTGTGGAGAGCCAGTGCTGAGTGTACAAGTGGAAGAGAGGTGGGGGCCAAGCCTCACAGTCTGGGGCCGATCGCTTAGGAAGTCTTTTATCCAGGCACATGTAGGGGAAGGCAGACCTAATATGTCCAGTTTTTTAACCAGTATTCCTGGGATAATTGTGTTAAAGGCAGAGCTGTAGTCCACAAAGAGCATCCGGACATAGCTCTGCTGCTGCTCCAGGTGGCTCAGCGCAGCGTGCAGAGCTATGGCTATAGCGTCCTCTGTAGACCGGTTTGTACGGTAGGCAAACTGGTGAGGGTCGAAATCCAGGGGGAGATGATTGATGATGTGCCGGAGCACCAGCCTCTCAAAGCACTTCATAACTACAGGAGTAAGCGCCACTGGACGATAGTCATTGAGGCTGGAGATGGGGGATTTCTTCGGCACAGGGATAATTATAGCAGATTTCAGACAAGATGGTATAACTGCCTGGGCCAAGGAGAGGTTAAAGATGTCTTTGAAGATGGAAGCAAGCTGGGGAGCACATGCCTTGAGCACCTTGCCAGGAACTCCGTCTGGACCGGCTGCCTTCCTGGGATTCACCGCACGGAGCACCCGTCTGACGTCATCCTCCGTCACAGAAAGTGTACTGGGTGGAATAGTGGAGCTGGGTATAGTTGAAGGTGGGAATAGGGCTGGTACAGCTTTATGATGTTGAGGGACTTCAAAACGAGCAAAGAAGTTATTCAGCTCCTCTGCTAGCGCTGCACTCGGATGTTCTGTTGTCGCATGACAGCCCCTGTAATTAGTAATGTCATGTATGCCCTTCCACACCTCCCGTGTGTTATGGCTGGACAGATGGAGCTCTATGCTCCTCCTGTGGTCTATCTTGGCTTTTATGATCCCCTTCCTCAAGTCGGCTCGAGCGGCTGTATACAGGACTCTGTCACCTGACCTGAAGGCTACGTCCCGGGCTTTGAGGAGTCTGCGGACTTGAGTGGTCATCCAGGGTTTCTGGTTTGGGAAAACCCGGATGTTTTTATCTACAGTCACATTTCCGATACAGAACTTGATATAGTCCAGCACCGTACTCGTGTACATTTCCAGCTCCTGATGTTGAAACGTATTCCAATCTGTCTGCTCAAAGCAGTCTTGTAGTCTGCTGAGTGCATCCTCCGGCCAGGTCGTAATAGTCTTTATGATAGGCCTGCCCCTACATCTGAGGGGGGTATAGGCTGGGGGTAACAGGAGGGAGAGATGATCTGAAAGCCCAAGATGGGGGAGGGGTATGGCTCTGTATGCATGTTTGATGTTGGTATAAACGTGATCCAGAGTATTTCCTCCCCTCGTAGCACACTTAACATGCTGGTAGAATTTCGGGAGTACAGTTTTCAGATTGGCCTGATTGAAATCTCCTGCAATGACGTGAACACCATCGGGATGAACCCGTTGCTGTTCATTTATGGTGTTCAGCAGGAGAGAGAGTGCCTTATCCGTGTTTGCACCGGGTGGAATATACACCGCCGTAACAATCACGACAGTTAGCTCTCTCGGTAGAAAAAAAGGCCGACATCTTACAGACATATACTCGAGATCAGGGGAACAGTGATTGTCTATAATTGTCCCGTTATTACACCAGTTCTCATGTACATAAATACAGAGCCCCCCCCCTCTACTCTTACCAGAGTCCCTCGTTCTATCCCAGCGTAAAAAAGTACGACCTGCAAGCTGCATGCTAGCGTCAGGAATCCCGGGATGTAACCAAGTTTCGGTAATTACCATAACGCAGCAGTCTCGAACATAGCGATTACCAGCGAGTTGTAAGTTCAGATAGTCCGTTTTATGTACCAGGGATCTGGCGTTGGCAAGATACAGACTCGGAAGAGGTGGCTTGTATGGATGTTTCCTCAGCCTTAGCATAACACCAGACCTACAGCCTCGCCTCTGCTTCCTCTCCCTCCTCCGTCTGCGCCGCCTCCTAGTCCCGACAACAATCCACGGAGAGCCCGCTGGTCTCGCTATCTCGTCAGGGATGTTATGTAAACGATGAAAAGCACTCGAAACAGACGTCTGGTGTCGGTTTCCTATGCCTATGATGTCCAGTCGTGAGTATAATTGGATCGTAGAGCCAATAGTCCACAGATAAACAGAAAAGACGTATACAAACAACAAAAAAGAGCACCGAACAGGAGAGCCATAAGCCGCTGCGTCCGTGCGCGCCGCCATTTTAGCCACCACTACTACTACTACTACTACTACTATTATTATTATTATTATTATTATTATTATTATTATTATTATTATTATTATTATTATCATCATCATCATCATCATCATCAAAATGGCAGGTGACAATCTCTGTAAACGACCTTCCTTGAAGGCTAAGGCAAAGTCCCACTACTTGCGCGGGCAGGACAAGGAACCTTCCAAGGCCTCCCAACGAGACGCCTTAGGGCGCCATAAGGCATTGGAAAAGGAGTTTGATAGGCGGTCAAGGGAGTCCCGCTCCGGGCCTCCAGCTCTTCCTCCTCCTACCTCCTCCACCTCTACTCAACCTCTTCCCCCTCCAGACCCGTCTTCCCTATCTAGGCGCAGTCCACTTCAGGGTCACTTGACCCCTGGACCACCGACCAGACAGACCCCTGAAGCCACCTTTACACCTACGGCTGCTGGCCTGCACCAGGAAGAACCCTCTACATCCGAGGTTCCAGCCCACATCAAGGCTTGGATGGAATCGGCTATCCGCCAGGGCATTGCGGAGGGCCTGCAGCACGTGTCCAGATCAGGCTTCTCGCCACGGGCTCTGGAGCACGACTCTTTATCCATCAGATCCCTTCCACAGCCGGATCCTCCAGTTGGTCAGGTACTCTCTCAGAGGGACAGCCCTCCTCCGGTAGGGACCCAGGAGGAGGAGGAAGGGGACTTTGGTGACTTCAGAGAAGAGGAAGAGGATTCCCAGACAGGATCCTCCCGTTATAGTGAGCCCCTCTTAGAGGCGGACCTCATGGAGGGGGAGATGTCGGAGGACGAGGGGGCTTCTTCCGACCAACCCGTATTTGGGGGGCTGTTCAAGCCACACTTGTTTAAATCCCTCCTCTTTAAAGCCAAGAACGTCTCTGGTCTTCTTCTCCAGTCTTCCTCTGACCTCCCCCGCCGCCTCAGAGGGACCAGAGGACTCCATTTTCACACAACCAGTGGTGGAGGCTGAGGTCATCCCGACCCCACCCATCTTCGTATACCTCGTGGCGAAGCAACTTGCTTCCACGGGAGCCCCCCCTACACCTTCTAGCCAAGACAAGAGATTTTTTAATCTCGATTCGGCAATGTCTAGCCTTATAAACATCCCGGAGGTTGACGATTCCATTGTGGGCCTTGCTTCCTTCTCTACCCCTAGTGAGGCCTTAGGGGTCTTGAAACCTGAGGACAAGCGGACGGAACTGGCGTTGCGCCAGGCCCATCTATCCGATGCTTGGGCCATTAGATCGGCTACGGCCGCTTCATTCTTCACAAGGTCCTCTATCCACTGGCTCCGGCAGCTGAGAGAACACGTCCCCGCGTCCAATGTGAGGGCGCACCAAGACATAGCGAAACTGGTGGCCGCAGCCGAGTTCTCAGCTGACGCCACTTACCAGTGGGTAAAGTTCTCTTCCAGAGCCATAACGTCCCATGTCACAGCTCGCCGCCTGCTGTGGCTCAAGCACTGGCAGGCGGATGTTAAAAATAAGGTCAAGCTGGCCACTGCTCCCGTCAAGGGAGACAAACTGTTCGGCTCGGCCTTGGAACCCCTGCTGGTCGAGGGCCGCAGCAAGAGGAAGTATCTGCCCTCCCTTTTTCGGAGGCCAGAGACAAGAGGCCCTCAGCCCTTTCGGAGGGGCTTCCCCTGCCCCTTCTACCAACCCCCCTTCCTGCCCAGATACCCGAGACCCCCTTCCTTCCGGTCCCAGAATCACTCAGGCGACAGAAGCAGACGGGGCAGCAACTATAAGAGGCCCTTTAGGGCATCGGGGGGGAGGCCCTACTGCCGACCCAGATAGATCTTCTTCCTCCCTCCACATCGGCGGCTGCCTCAGGCACTTCGCTGGCCAATGGGACAAATCCACATCCAATGCATGGGTTAGGGACACCGTCAGGTTTGGTCTCGCCCTTGAGTTCCAGTCTGCCCCCGCTGATTTCTTCATGACATCCCCCACCTCAAGGGATCCCGCCAAACGTGCACTAATGGATGCAGCCATCCAGCACCTGCTTGACATTCAGGCCATTCAACCCGTTCCACTGGCCCAGAGGGGACGGGGATTCTACTCCCACCTTTTTGTGGTGCCCAAGCATTCTGGGGGATGCAGAGCTATATTAGATTTAAAACGGCTAAACCGCCACCTTATCCAGCGCAAATTCAAAATGCACACCTTGCAATTGATTCTCTTGGGTACCAGGCGGGGTGACTGGTAATCCTCCATAGATCTCTCGGAGGCATATCTACATATTCCAATCCGGCCCTCTCACCACAAATTCCTCAGGTTCTGTTATAGTAACTATCAATACGTGGCCCTCCCCTTTGGTCTGGCCTTGGCCCCCAGGACCTTCACCAAGGTCCTCGCGGCCCTGGCGGCTCACCTCAGGAGTGTTCCTGTCCGCCTCCACTGCTATTTGGACGATATCTTTATTCTCTCCCCGTCCAAGACCCAGGCAGTCAGGGATACCAGGGCCACCCTCTCCGCCCTACTGGCACAGGGGTTCCTCGTCAATTGGCAAAAGAGTCAACTGACCCCATCCACCCGAATCACCCACTTGGGAGCCATAATTGATTCTGTTACAGAAAAGGTCTTCCTCTCTTCGGAGAGGTTCCTCAGCATTCAAGCTCTGGTCAAACAGATTAGGCGATCAAGGAGGATGGCATTACTTGATTTTTCTAAATTATTGGGTAAGATGGTTTCATGCATCTCAATTATTCCCTGGGCCCGTTTACACAGCAGATCCCTCCAGTGGTTCCTGCTCCCATTCCAAAGATCCGGAAGAAGCAACTCAAGATCCAGAGTCAAGGTGCCTCCGAGGGTCCTCATGTCTCTCCTCTGGTGGACCAACCCCGCCATTAACAGGGGCCACCTCTTCTCAGAACCTCAGCGGCTAACCCTCACCACGGACGCCAGCCTATCCGGTTGGGGCGCTCACGTCAACTTGCTCTTGGCACAGGGCAAGTGGTCGCCGATCGAGCAAAGATGCAGCATCAACTGGCTGGAGCTTCACGCCGTCCACCTGGCCCTGCGCAGCTTCCTCCCCCTGGTCTGCGGACGTCACGTCCTTATTCTCATGGACAACGTCACAGCCAAAGCCCACATGAACAGGCAAGGAGGCACCCAGTCTATTCAGTTGATGAGGGAGGCCGAGCGTCTCTGCCGTTGGGCAGAATCCAACCTCCTCTCACTAAAAACCGAGCACATCTCCGGAATCTCCAACATCCAGGCGGATTGGCTGAGCAGGGCCACGGTGGACCAAGCAGAATGGCGCCTCCATCCATCCCTATTCAAGGAGGCGTCCAGAATACTTGGCCTCCCGAGGGTGGATCTCTTCGCTTCCCCATCCAACGCACAGCTTCCACGGTTTTTCTCCAGGTATCTGTCTCACGGGTCGGAGAACCACAACGCGCTACGCTGCCCATGGCCTCCAGGGCTCCTATATGCCTTCCCTCTGCTGCCGCTAGTTCCCAGAGTCATACAAAAACTCATTCACGAGAAGGCGGACCTGCTCCTGGTGGCTCCTTATTGGCCCAGGGCACCGTGGTTCGCGGACCTCCGCAATCTTTCGGTAGCGCCTCCATGGAGGATCCCCCTGGACAGGGTCTCCCTCTCTCAGGGGCCCCTTCTGCATCTGGAGCCTCAATGGCTCCAGTTATCCGTCTGGAGGTTGAATGGATCCGTTTGACAAGAGAGAAATTCTCCAGTCAAGTAATCGCTACTATTTTGGCCGCTAGGCGACCCTCCACTACACGAATTTATGATGCCACTTGGAAGGGCTTTTGCAAGTGGTGTAGCGGGTCCCAAGTCGACCCCCTCTCTCCCTCTATTGCGGAGGTCCTGGAATTCCTTCAAGAAGACCTACGTAAAGGGCTTGCCCCTAACACCCTGAGGCGGCAGGTTGCTGCCCTCTCAACCGTTGTCTCCTCTGATAACTTTGGTTCCCTTTCTCATCACCCCCGGGTTAGGGCTTTCCTCAGGGGCGCCACCAACTTGTGCCCTCCGACTGTTCACAGGTTCCCCACATGGGACCTCAACAAGGTCCTCGTTTCGCTTACAAGACACCCGTTTGAACCCCTGAGGGCGTCCTCCCTTCAATTTCTAATGTTTAAGGTAGTTTTTCTAGTGGCCATCACTTCTGCTCGTCGAGTCTCGGAAATAGCAACATTGTCAATCAGAAACGATTTATGCGTGTTCCACACTGATCGGGTGGTCCTTCGCCCCGACCCCACCTTCTTACCCAAGGTTAACTCACCCTTCCACAGGTCACAGGAACTGGTCCTCCCAAACTTTTGCCCCAGACCCTCGAGGGACAAGGAAATCCTTTGGCACACCCTGGATGTTAGAAGGGCCTTGCACATATACATTAAGCGCACACAACCCCTGAGAAGATCGGAATCCCTCTTCCTCTCCTTTCAGCCCAGGACACTGGGGTCTCTCCCTTAACCATCAGTCGCTGGATCAGGGTGATTATCACCAGGTGCTACCTATCACAATCTCTGCCCGCACCTGGTGGAATAACCGCTCATTCCACCAGGAGTGCAGCTACTTCGGCGGCTTGGGCCACGCAAGCCCCAATCGCTGACATTTGTCTGGCAGCCACCTGGGCCTCTCCGTCCCCATTCATCAGGCATTACAAAATAGATGTATACGCCTCAGCGGAGGCCTCTTTTGGCCGACGAGTCCTACAGAGGGTTGTCAATGACCCGGAGGGGCTTCCGGCCCAGATGGAGTCCCACCTGTAGAACAGCCAAGCTTTGGTATGTCCCACTCTCTGGATGCTCCAAGCGGCTCGAGGGAGAATGGGCGTTGGTTCTTACCTGATACGCCTCTTCTCAGCGAGCCGCGAGGAGCATCCAACCCCACCCTAACTCCTCCCTCTGGTGGGGACTCTGGTTTCAGCCAAGGAGCCAATAGTTGATTAGAAGGACTTTATAACCTTTCTTCTCGTTATCGCAAAAAACTGGGGGAACGCTACGTGGAGTCACGTCAGGGGGCGGAGCGTTTCCTCAGCTAAAGCTCAGCCTGCAAGAAGAGGACTCGGAAGCACATCCCACGCTCTGGATGCTCCTTGCGGCTCACCTAGAAGGGGCGTATCAGGTAAGAACCAACGCCCATTCACTTAACAACCTTGTGACTCAACAATTGCAGTGATTCACTTAACAACTGGAAAAGTCATAAAATGGGGCAAAAGTCACTTAACAAATGTTTCACTTAGCAACAGAAATTCTGGTCACAAGTTGAGGACTATTGTACCAAATGAGAAATTGGGGAAAAATACTTCTCCCTCATGCAAATCTAAATAAGCTGTAGCTGATGCAAATTTAGTCATACATTATCTTATATTCAGGAGGCCACTGGCACAATACAAGTCTTTGTTTTTTCTAAAAAAAACTTCAAAGGGCTTAGAACAGGAGATGAGAAACTTATTTGATTTAGGCTGCCTTTTTCTCTTGAGAACTGTTTTTTCCTCTAAAGTAGCTTAAATCATGTACTTTTCCCTAAATAAACTAGCTTCTCTTATATTGAAGATTATATGAAAATCATGTTTCATTTTAGTTAACTGTTCACAGCACTTCAGATGACAAAAGAGGAAACATTGGAGAGATTATTTAAGATGCTTGCTGTTTGATATCTTTGTATCCTCTTATGAGAAATTTCCTATTTTATGGGGAAAATAGTAACATGTTAATGAAAATTCTCCCTTTGCCATCCAAACAACTGTCCTTGTGTCTGTATATTAGTTAGTTTACTTTATTGTCATTGTACCTTGTACAACGAAATTACATGCCATCTTCAGTGTACATTATACATAAAGCAAAGCATACATAAAGCAAAACACACATCCTTCACATTCTGTACAATTGAATTGAAAACCCCTGATATTGCATTAATATTTCACTATACAGTAGAATTCAATATAGTTACTGCTCTGGATTTTCCAGCCTATTTGTCCTTGTTTTTATTATATTTCTCTTCAGCTATTCTTTCTTTGTTACTTGGCCTCTTAGGTTTTTATTTTTTATTAAAAATGTTAAGGTATCATATTCTTTGGCAATTTATCTGGCTCATGTGGAGACACGTTCTGTTCAACATCCTGTTCAAAGCATATTAGTGCTTTTTACGCAACTGCTGTGCTGAATTCCTTTATTTGCTTTTATCTTTGTACTTGCTATGCGTAAAAGCTGGAAAGGTTTCATTAGCTACACCTTCTAGGTTTTTGCCAAGTCAGCCATAACTTATCCATGATATCGTTACAAAGCAGGGAAAATTAGTCAAAGATGGCAAAGGTGGATTTGAGGCGTCATCACTTTGTTATCAGGATCAACATCTATTTTCTTCTAATACTTGGATTTTGTTTTCTGAAGTGTGTGTGTGTGTTTGTGTGTGTGTGTATATACATACACGTTTATAATGTAATTAGATGTGTGATGTGAATGTAAATACATTTTTTGTTGTTAAGTTTGATATAATTTTCTGGATTTTTTTAAAAAAAAACAATTTTGGCTATAATTCCAAACATGCATAATGGGAGGCAGCAGGGTAAACGTTGTTTCTGAGTAAGCACAAGTTCTACTGCTCTGCATGACATTTGAATTCATTATGAATGTAGGGAGTGGAAGCTTTTATGGAATTCCCTTTCTTTGAGAAATTGGCAGACCTTATTCTGGAAGCAGCATAGGGCACTCTTACTTCAGCTTGTCTTTAGGTAGGAGAATAATTTAATTAAGAGTTAATTAGCTTTTTGATCTTTTTGTCTCTGGCAGTATAAGGTTCAAGAGTCCTTAGTGTTATGAAGTGCCTTTGATCAGGTTAGGCTTGAGAGTTACTTATAGCCCTGCTTGGGTACATACTTGCTTTGCTATCCCGTAGCCTAAGAAATGTTTCATTTAGATTGCGTTATTTGAAGGGCTGCCCTTGTATACAGTTTAGAAACTTCCACTCGCACAAAACACTGCAACAAAAGGTCCTATATTCATATTACACATGTTCTGTAAAGCCTCCACTGCTTCACACTTCCTTTCAGTGCTATAGGTAGTCCTCAACTTACTGCCCCTCACTTAGTGACCATTTGAAGTTTAAAAAAACTTCCCATTTGTTGTGGGGTGCCTCGCCATGCTAAGCTACACATTAGGTGTTTGCCTAGGAACAAGTATTCTCAAGAGCAGGATATTTATTTCAAAATACTATGTATCTATCCAGTTAAGCACACTAAGCATCTACTTAAATTATTCTTCCCACATCAGGCAAAGACCTTTTAAAAAAATTATCCTAAGCCTTTTAACATATTAGTATTTTAAATATATATGTTTCATAAAAGCTTTTAATCTGTCTCTGATTTTATTGTATATTGCATTTTTTTATTTATTTTTTAATTAAAAAACACATAAGGTTCTTAACTTACGGTGCACTATCCTGTGAGAACTCAGTTTTGAAAGACAACATTTTTTTTTTTTAAAGAAAGAAATGTTTCTTGTCTCTTCCTAAACATTTTCTGAAGAGGAGACGTTTCATGCTTGGCTTCTTGGAATATATTTCCACCTAGAAGATAATCCCGCGATGATGCGGCATTTTGAGACACAATTTTTATGTGCAAAATCTGTTTTGGATTGCAAAATTAGTATCTGAAAAATTTGCCTTAAAGAAAGCTTTGGCATAATTATCTCTTGTACCTTAATCATGGAGAGCTGATGAAGTTGAATGCTTTTTTTTTTTTTTTTTTTTGGTTCTTAACAGTGAGATCAGTTGCAACCAGTTGCCATTACAGCCTTGATGAATGAGTTTTGAATTCCTGGGTTAGGAAACAGAAGCATTCTTAAAACTTATTTCTGCAGCTGTGACTTTTATGTTTCCAACTGCTTTACATTTCTTACTTTGAAAAACTGCCTGATTGTATATAATTTCAGTGGTAAAATTAAAGATGTCAGTTATTTCCGAATGCATTTTCCAAAGCTTGAGGCTTACTGTTGTGCTGATATTCTTACATTATGTGACTAGATTATTAATTATTGCTTTCTGCAATAAACAAATATTTATGTATTACTTCTTTAAGGAAAATCGTTTCGTTTCTTGTTTCAGAGACTTAATGCTGTTTTTAAAAATCTATTTTAAGGCTGCTGTATATTTTAGTAAAGTATGAATTGATTAAGCTCTTTTAGGATATGGCTTTTAATTTATGCATATGGCATGAAGGCTCAAATCTCTGTGGCATGCTATACACCAAGGATATCTAAAAATGAAATTCTTTGGAAGAGTTGAATTTCCATGATCCCATAGTGGTTTGGCATTTGTGGAAATTAAAATTCAACATATTTGAAGAATGCCTTTTTATAGAGAATTGCTTTGCATTCTTTTCTTTCTGTACTATGGAAGTGACTTTTAACTATATTCTAGCTTTTTCTGGCTACAGTCAATTACAAGTTATGGTTGGAAGTTTTCAGTCTTTATTAGGCTTATATGTTGCCCATCTTACTTAGATGACTTTAACCATAGCTTGCTATTTGTAATGGCCACAATTTAATGTGATGCAAATTAATTGATTTCAGAAGTAAAAGATAAAATGATCGTTCTGTTCTTGAAAGAGTCCTTGATCTAATTCTCCAGCACAGGGGAAAAAAATGTTTTCCTGTGTCAGATTTGCCTTACATAAAATAGGCTGCAGTTTTGTAGTAGTTACACTGTAACAAATGATTGCTTAATCAACCTTCCAAAGTGAAGAACCAGATTAAAGTTTTGTTGTTTTTTTTATAGGTAATCAAATGAAAATTTCCAGGTGTGTATGTTTAGGCAGGAAGATAGATTTAAATCTCTTCATAGAGAACTTTATGTGCTAACATAGAATGTGGAAATTAAAGTACAAAGTGCAGTTTGGGTTTTGCCGTATTTTATTATGGATGTTTCCTGTTGCTAAAAACACTTGCACTGTGTTTGCAAATCAAGGGTGGAAGTAAATTGAAAGATTAGTATAATGTTCTCATCCTTTTCAAAATGTTTCCTTGATTTATTTGTAGCTTGACTCAAACACGATTTTTCTGGTGTGCCTCTGAGGTTAGTAAAACAGGAAAAAAAGTTTATTTCTTGGCAGTTTTTAAAATTTGCTGCACCAATGACTATTTATTTATTGAATTTATATTGCCGCCTATTCGCCTATGGCGACTCTAGGCAGCTTATGTAGGAATTATGTTCCTGAGAGAGGGAGCCATCAGAGAGAAGGCCTTTCTTCTGGGTCCCACCAGGTGTATCTTCCTCAGGGATGGGACCCGCAGCATTCCCTGCCTCCTTGCTCTGATGGGTCGGGTAGATTTGACTGCCAAGAGATGTTCCCTCAGATAACCTGGTCCCCAGCTATGAAGGGCTTTAAAGGTGACAACCAGCATCTTGAATTGAACCCGGAAGCAAATTGGCAGCCAGTACAGCTCCCACAGGAGAGGTGATACATGTGCCCACTGGGGTCTGCACAAAACCATCCGTCCCCCTGCATTTTGTACCAACGGGAGCTTCTGGATGCTCTTCAAGGGCAGTCCCATGTAGAGCGTGTTGCAATAGTCAAGACGGGAAATGACCAGGACACGAGTGACTGTGAGTAGGGATTGTACCTGGGGCTGCCCTTGAATTGCACCCTAAAAGCTTCAGCTATTCCAGAATGCAGCAGCATAGGCACTATTGGGCATGCCTTGGTATGGCCATGTAACACTTTTGCTTCATGAGCTGCACTGGTTTCTTCCGGGGTGGTGGTGGTGGTTGTTACCTACAAAGCCCTATGTGGCAGAGGGCCTGCTTAATCTAGGGACCACTTATCGCCCACAACATCTACCTGGCCAGCTTGATCTGACAAGGTTGCAGCACTCAGGTTCCTTAAGTTAAGCAATGCCATCTATAGCAAGGTTTTCAGACTCCTGGCCAGTAGGCCAGATGTGTCACATAACGCTGCTGTGACGATGTGAGTTTGGCACCCCTGATCTATATATAGGGAACCTGAGTCTATGTTGCAGTACCTTCCCTGTGGGATGAGGTTTCTCCCCAGATCCAAAGGACTCCATCCCGCTCTTCACTTAGACTTTTAAATGAAGATGATTGAAGCCTCCTTTTAACTTAGCTTGTTTCTTTTTGTTTGTTATTCTTCCATCTCTACCCTTTCTTTGTTTCTTGTTGTCTTTATTGTCTTGTTTTCAGGGTTTAAATCTTTTGTAAACAGGAAGTCATTAATACATGTAAATACAGAATAGAAAACAAGACAAATATACACTTATTAGGAATCTCCCAGATGGCAATTGGAAACACTTGGCCCTGGTTAAAAGCATCCTAGAAGAGTAGTGATTTGTTTGTTTGTAAAATGTATTAGGCACCCATTTTGCCGCAAGGCTGCTCTGGGTGGCTTATAATATTAAAAGATAAAACTGTACAAAATCTACTGGCATATATACAATATTATAAAAACCTCCAAATGCAGATAGTCCTCAACAATCTCCCCCGCAATTGAACCCCAAATTTTTGTTATTGAGACATTTGTTAAGTGAGTTTTGCCCCATTTTACAACCTTTCTTACCCCAGTTTAGTGAATACTGCAGTTGATGCGTCAGTAACACGGTTGTTAAGTGAATCTGGCTTTCCCATTGACTTGGCCTGTCAGAAAGTCGCAGAAGGGGATCACATGATCTTTGGTCATAGCAACAGTCATAAATATGAATCAGTTGCCAAGCGCCTGAATTTTGATCAGACGATCATGGGGATGCAAAGGTTGTAACTGTAAAAACGGCCATAAGTCACCCTTTTCAGTGCTTGTGTAGCTTTGAATGGTCACTAAATGAACTGTTTTAAGTCAAGGACTATCTGTAATCACTTAATGACCATCCAGAAGAGAAGAGGTGAAGGCAAGACATCTTAAAGTAGGGGGATTGTAGTAGCAAAGACTTGCTGCCTGGTTTTTCCAATTTAACACTACTGATGGTAGCTCAACATTAGACAGTTCCCAAAGCCAACATGGGATAGCCATATTTTTAAAAGTTTCTAGAGAAAAGGGAGGTAGGCTGTTCCAAAGATGGGGAGCTCTCATCAAAAAAGCCCACTGTTAGGGTTAAGTGTCAAAAGGTCAGAGTTTGTCCCGGAAAGGTGATAATTTAAATAGGTTTTTAAAGGTAATAGCAATCACCTTCCTTTGCATCTGAAACAAACTGGCAACCAGTGCAATTCCCTTAATAGTGGGTATAAGTGTTTATAACACTTCATTTATACCAGCTGAAATTTCTGGATGGCTTTGAAAGGCTTTTGGAGGAAATTATAGTACTGTAGTGCAACGGAGAAGCAGATAGCTTTTAGCACTTAGACTTATATATTGCTTCATAGTGCTTTACAGCACTCTCTGAGCAGTTTTACAACGTCAGCATCTTGCCCCCAACAATCTGGGTCTTCATTTTACTGACCCTGGAAAGAAGGAAGGCCAAGTCAGCATTGAGCTGATCAGGATCAAACTCCTAGCTATGGGCAGAGTTTTTGCCTGCAATACTGCATACTAATGACTGCGCCACCACTGAACATGAATGATGGCCTTCAGTGCGTCTTGTGCCAGAAAAAATCACAATTGGTGCCCTTGCTGTAGCATCAAAAGGTTGTCTTGGTCACAGTCTCCATCTGCTCCTCCCATGAGTAAGAGCAACTTTATTATCAAAATTAATTTAGCCAGTTTAAGTGCAACAATACTAATAGGCTGTTCTGGCCTGTTCTTTTTATTAAATTTGGACTAGTGCAGTTGCCTGATACCCTACAAATCAAGTGAGACAGGGAAGCTCCCTGTTGCCTTATTGGTTCATATTTGAACTCATAACTGTTCGTGGTTGTATTTTTCATTCCCCCCAGCATTGCTCTAGCCATCTCCTCATCGGTGTCATTTTCCATTGCTTTTTAGAAAATCAAGAAACCGATTAGGATTGGTGGGCAGGGAAAGAGACCATGAAGGCCAATCTTGTATAGTACCTTATTCACCTCTGTATTTCAGAGGTTAACACAACATTTGACGGAAGTATCTTTGAGATCCTTGAGCAGTTCGGAAACCCTATGGATCCATTAAGTGCTCAAGTGGGCTATCTAAATTACATTTTGAGGAGTCTAGTGGGTCCAGTCAACTCCCAACATTTCAAGGAAGCAATTGTATTCTTCACTTCCTTGTAACAGTATGTTTCCATTTTTATTTGAATAGTCTCCTTTGCACAAAGGCTCATAATTGTATATTTTCATGGACCCCGTGCTCTAAAATTCTTCATGCCATTCTGAGGACTGAAGGATATCATCTCTTGGCACATCAGGTTATGAAACACCCTGCATCTAAAGAAATCTGTGTTTAGGGCCTACTCCAGAGCTCTCCAATAGTAAGCTTTCTCTGCTTACCTCTGTATGCGACACCAAGAAGGAGAAAGTCTCATCTCATACTGTGGTCTACACCAGATCAAAAAGTGATGCTAGTTATAAGCTTATAATGACATGAGACCATTATTTTTCTTCTACATTTCGTAGAGAAATTGAAGGAGAGGAGTTGTTTGCTGGTGGACATCCTGTACTTTTGCAGTGGTTAAAGTACTGGCTTAGAAACCAGGAGATGGTGAATTCCAGTTCCAGTTTAGGTATGAACGCTGGCTGGGTGACTTTTGGGCCAGTCACTCACTCTCAGCCCAACTCACCTTACAGAGTTGTTGATGTGGGGGAGATAGGAGGAAGGCTATGATGTATACTTGCTGCCTTGGGTTACTTATAAAGTAATAAACGTGAGATAAAAAGCAAATTTAAAAATACAACGCCCTGGACCCTGACTACTAAACAACTCAGAGGTCAATTCACATTCTGTAGTTGAGACTATCTTTGCAGGGAAATGGCTACCTGTCAAATCTATTTAACAATTCTTATTGGCTACGTTTTTTCCAAACAACTACTTGAAGTTTCTTAAATTAATACTGATATTAAAACCCTAGCCTAATAGCTTGCTCTGGTGATCACTGATTTTATGTTCACAAACATTTTATTCAGACTAATGGAAGAAGGAGCATTTTTTTCTTGCCTCTGAGCCCAGCATGAAACAAATTGGGCTGCTAAAGAAGCCAGACATCATAGGTTTGCAAAATGGAAAGGCTATCTTCCATCAATTCTTAACTGTAATGTACTTTGCTGAGTAGTGACTTTTCTGGAGATTTTTACTTGTTAATCTAAGGTGCTGTGAAGAAAAATAAGTCCCTGGGGAAAGGATTGATTTGGATTTTATGTCCCATTAATTAAGGTTACTGTAGTGCTCATAACCAACTCCTGGTTCTTCATATTAGGTAGTCCTTGACTTATAAACACAGTTGAGCCCAAAATTTCTATTGCTAAGCGAGGCAGTTGTTAAGTAAACTTTGCTTAATATCTTTGTTAAATACATTTTACAACCTTTCTTGCCATAGTTGTTGAGTGAATCCCTACAATTGTTTGTAAGGTGAATCTGGCTTCCCTATTGACTGTCTCAGAAGGTCGAAAAAGGTCATCACATGACCCCAGGACACTGCAATTGTTATAAATATAAGCCGGTTGCCAAGTGCGCAAATTTTGATCATGTGAACATGGGGATGCCGCAACAGTTGTATGTGTGAAAAATGACCATGTCATTTTTTTGCTCAGTATTTGAATGGTCACTAAATGAAAGATTGTAAGCGGACTACCTATATTATGCTACTGTCCCATAACTGTAAACCTTCCCAGGTAGATCCCAACAAATCTGCTGCCATCTCTCTCTCTCTCTCTCTCTTTTTTACAGCCTGGGAAATTAGGGAGGGTTCCTCTCTGACTCTCTGTTCTCCACCCATTATGCAGCTGAGAGCTATGCCCTCTCTTATCTGATAGTTACTTAGGCAGCATCTCTTTTCCCCATCTCCCAAAGTCTTTCCCACGTACCATTACACATACCCAAGCTTTTCTTGTTGACAGTGCTTAAAGGAAATGTGTTACTAAAACTGAAGATTGAACCATATCCCAGTTATCTCATGCGGATATAGGGTAATGCTTTTCAGGGATTTTGAGCAAGCTGTAAGATAAAAATTGGCTAGTCCACAGTATTTGTTAGCTACCCTGCATGAGTGAGTGGTCCACACTCTGTGAACAATTCTATTACATTGCAGAGGCAAGCTGTCTTTCAGGAAAGCTTATGCTGAGTAACTAGGTTTGAAGAGTAGTGATGTAGAATACACCTGGTTCTCAACTTAGAACCACAATTGGGCCCAACATTTCTGTTGTGAAGTGAGAGAGTTGTCGAGTGAGTTTTGCCCATTTTATGACCTTTCTTGCTACAGTTGTTAAGTGAATCACTGCAGTTAGGTTAGTAATATGGTTCTGAAGTGAATCTAGTTTCCCCATTGACTTTTCTTGTCAGAAGGTCACAAAAGGGGAATCATATGACTCTGGGACACTGCAACTGTCATAAATATGAGTCAGTTGCCAAGGGTCTAAATTTCGATCACTTGACCATGGGGATGTTGTAGCAGTCGTAGGTGTGAAAAACGGCCATCAATCAAATTTTAAAATGCTGATATAACTTTGAACAATCACTGAATGAACTGTTGTAAGTTGAGGACTACCTGTAGCAGGTAGTTTTAATCACTTGTAATGATGCATATTTATTGTGTTTTTAAGACACCTGGTGAGTTGCTGTTTCTCTGTTGCAGATAGACAATGTGGCAGTGCCCATGCCATCTATTTTGATTAGGGATTTGAAACTGCTAATTTTTAGCAAAATTAAATGGCTTCAATGCTGTTATACCCAGCTTCAATTTATGAAAGAATTCTTCCTTTCTGGTTCAGTGTACTTTTTCCACAGGGAAATCTTCACTGATCCTTGACTTTTGACAAATTTAATTATTGACCTAGGCTTCTGCCTTGTTAACTTTATGGAATGTTTTGAGTTACTTTTACTGTTATGTTTATGACTTATGTTTCAAAAAAAAAATGGTAAGGGCCAAGAAATAACTAAGGGGATGTTTACAAAAAGAGTGTGCTTGTGTAACTTGTGCCTGTTTTTACAAAAAGCATATACAATGATTATTAGTTTGCAGAATCTGTTTCTAGCCTGCTGGAGGCTGGCAGTATTCTTGGTTCTGGGCACAGAAAACAGTGCAGTAGAAGTAGTCCCCCACTTACAGCCATTCGTTTAGTTACTGTTCAAAGTTACAACATCACTGAAAAAAGTGTTTTTCACATGTATGATCATTGAAGCATCCCTGTGGTTGCATGCTCAAAATTCAATTGCTTAGAAACCTGGCATGTGGCTATGATAGCTATAGTGTCTCCCATGATCAATTTTTGCAACCTTCTGAGAACCAACATCAGTGGGGAAGCCAGATTCACTTAACAACTGTGTTACTAACCTAACCACTGCAGTGATACACTGAAACAATTGTAGCAAGGGCAATCATAAAATAGGACAAAACTCGCTCAACAACTGTCTTGCTTTACAATGGAAATGTTGGGCTCAATTATCATAAGTCGAGGACTACCTGTAACCAAAAATGCAATACTTGGTACTAGTTGTGTGGGTATGTATAGTAATGGGATACTACTCTTGTTCTGCTATTTAAACATTTTTATGAGCATTGATGAGGTTGCACGGACACTTCTTTAATTACTTAAGATTGCCTTGTTGAATGTGCTTGTTATTTTTAACCTAGGAATTCATAAATAGTAATGTGTCAAGAGAGCCTCTATATTAAAAATATACAATATACAGTAGAATAATGGAGTTGGACGGGACCTTGAAAGTCTTCTAGTCCGATCCCATGCTCAGGCACAAAATCCTATACCAGTGTTGGTGAATCCTTTCGGCACCGACTGTGGAAACGGGAGTGCGTGTGTGCTGGAAACTAGAAGAGCAGCTGCCCAGTGTGCATGCACGCCGGCCATCTGGTCTTTTGGTTTCTGGCACACATGCACGCATGAAGACCAGTTGGCCAATGTGCATGCACGTGCTGAAAACCGGAAGACCAACCGCATGGTGTGCATGCGCATGCCGGGAAGATGGTCTTCCGGTTTCCAGCGTGTGCATTTGCACTGGCCACCTGGTCTTTTGGTTTCTGGTGCACATGAAGACCAGCTGGCTGATGCGCCAGAACCCAGAAGACCAATGGGCGGTAGCTCACATACCCAGAGAGATAGTTCTGTGTGCCACTTCCGACACACGTGGCATCGGTCCGCCATTATGGCCTTATACCATTTCAGACAAATGATCCTCCAACCTCTTCTTCAAAACTTCCAGTGTTGGAGCATTCACAACTTTTGGCAAGTTGTTCCACTGATTAATTGCTTTAACCATCAGGAAATTTCTTCTCAGTTTTGGGTTGCTTCTCTCCGCAGTTAGTTTCCATCGGTTTGCTTCTTGTCCTACCCTCGGGTGCTTTGGAAAATAGATTGACCTCCCCCTTCTCTATTGGAAGACTGCCATCATGTCACCCCTAGTCCTTCTTTTCCCTTTACTAGATATGCCCTATTCCAGCAACCATTCTTTGTATGTTTTAGCCTCCAGTCCCCTAATCATCATTGTTGCTCTTCTCTGCACTCTTTCTTGAGTCTCAGCATCTTTTTTACCTCATGGCAACCAAAACTGGATCCATTATTCCAAGTGTGGTCTTACCAAGGCCTTATAAAGTGATATTATCACTTCACGTGATTGTGATTCTATTCCCTCTGTTAATGCAGCCTAGAACTCTGTTGACTTTTTTGGCAGCTGCAGCACATGCCTGCAGCACACTCAAGGGACTGTCCACTAGGACTCCAAGTCCCCTCCAAGTAACTGATAATACAGGTGGTCCTTGATTTATGACCATAACTGGGATTTCTATTGTAAGTCATTGCAGTCATAATTTTGAGGCACCAACATGACTGGATCTGATTTTTTTTTTTTTTTTGGGTGGCTGTCATTCAGCAAATTTGGTGGTCATTAAGCAAACAGTATCAGGATCATACTTCATTATCCAAAGGGTTAAACATACAAGGTATTTCACTTCAGTACAGAGGGTGGTCGTTAAGCAAATGAGGTAGTCGTGAAGCAAATTAATACATTCCTGTGTATTGAACCTTGGCAAAAATAGGTCATAAAATAGGCATGTTTTATTTAATAACCACCTTGCTTAGCAATGGAAATTGAGGTCAAAAATTGAGGACTAGCTATGGTATCAGTGAAGAAAAGCTTGAGTCTTTGTCTAGTTTAAAATTTAACAGTGGCTGAGTAGGAGATGTGGTCATACTGGCATAGCAAATCCCTGATACCTCTGCTTAAACAAAAATATGGTTTTTGTTCAAGAGCTGGAAAAAATGTCTTATTCTGAGACCATGGAGATTTTGCTGTCCATCAGAAAGCCACAAAAGACTCCTTCATGTATTTATATTTCAGGTGGCCTTTGTACACAGTTAAATGTAAGCTATTAGGACAGCTCTTACAAGTAATAATATTTATTGCCCTTAGTCGTGGTGGCTTCTGTTGAAAGCTTGATATTAATTTAGGTTTGTTTAATCCCTGCAGATGAGGAAGACGGTGTATGGGAAAACGGGCTTTCCTATGAATGCCGAACTCTGCTCTTCAAAGCAATTCACAACCTGGTGGAAAGATGCTTAATGAACCGAAATTTTGTCCGTATTGGGAAGTGGTTTGTGAAGCCTTATGAGAAAGATGAAAAACCTATCAATAAAAGGTAAAGTATTTTAATGATTCCCCCCTCCCCGGTTTTCTTTTTCTCTGCATCCATATGAGCCATGGTGATGCAGTGGTTAGAGTGCAGTGCTGCAGGCTACTTCTGCTGACTGCTGGCTGCCTGCAATTTGGCAGTTCAGATCTCACCAGGCTCAAAGTTCACTCAGCCTTCCATTCTTCCGAGGTGGGTAAAATGAGGACCCAGATTGTTAGGGGCAAGAGGCTGACTCTGTAAACAACTTAGGGCTGTAAAGCACTGTGAAGTGGTATATAAGTCTAAAGCGGTATATAAGTCTAAGTGCTATTGATAACCTTTATTGTGTGTATGTAAGCCTATGTACGAGGTACAGGCAGTTCTCGACTTGAAACAATTCATTTAGTGACCAATGTTACAACAGCACTAAAAAAAGTGACTTATGACTGGTTTTAACACGACCGTTGCAACATCCCCATGGTCACATGATCCAAATTCAGTTACTTGACAACTGATATTAATGATGGTTGCATTGTCCCAGGGTCACGTGGTTACCTTTTGCGACATTTTGACAAGCAAAGTCCTTGGGGAAGCCAGATTCACTTAACAACTGTGTTATTTAATGACTGCAGTGATTGGTTTAACAAGTGTGACAAGAAAGGTCGTAAAATGGGGCAAAATTGACTTAACAGTTGCCTTGCTTACCAACAGAAATTTTGGGCTCAATTAGAGTCGAAAGTCGAGGACGATCTGTAAAAAGAAAAATAGGAAGAGGTGAACTAATTTTTCACTTAAGTGCAAATATTACTTGATGATAGAACTGATTTTCATGTATTTGCAACTTCCTGGAATAAACTCTACTTCTACAACCATTCCTATATAAAATCTTCCTTTCATTTTTGCATATGCTGGTATCAGTGAAGGCAGAGTTGCTTTTGTATCCTTCTCTTGGCTACTGAAACTCAGAGTTATAGCTCTCCCAGAGAAGAGATGCAAATAAATGCCATGCAAATGTCTTTTATTAAAATACTTTTTGGAATCATGACAGTAAGGCCATGTAGCTATATTGGTCCATTAAAAAAATAAATGGAAAAGGTCATAATATGATTGAACTTTTCATTAGGATTGACTGCGAGTCCAAAGGAATTTGAGAGCTTATTCACTGTTTCATGATTTAACTAAGAAAATATAAATATATCAGTGTTACTTTTAAATTTAGGGTTGTAGGCATTTACTAAATATGAGCCAGCCGTATGCAGCAGCAGCCAAAAAAGCTAATGCAATTGTAAGTTGTATTAACAGAGGGATACAATCAAGATCAAGTGAGGTACTAATCCCACTCTATAAAGCCTTAGTAAGACCACATCTAGAGCACTGCATCCAGTTTTAGTCACCACGTTATAAAAAAGATGTTGAGACTCTAGAAAAAGTACAGAGAAGAGCAACCAGGATGATTAGGGGACTGGATGCTAAAACATACAATGAATGGTTATAGGAACTGGGCTTGGCTAGTCTAGTAAAGAGAAGGACCAGGGGAGAGAGGATAGCAGTCTTCCAATATTTGAGGGGCTGCCACAGAGAGGAGGGAGTCAAGCTATTTTGAAGCACTCGAAGGCCAGACAAGGAATAATGGATGGAAACTGAACAAGGAGAGATTTAACCTGGAAATAAGGAGAAACTTTCTGACAGGGAGAACAATCAACCAGTGGAACAGAAGTTGCGCTTGGAAGTTGTGGGAGCACCATCACTTGAGACTTTCAAGAAGAGATTTCTGTCAGAAATGGTGTAGGGTCTCCCACTTGAACAGGGGGTTGGACTAGATGACTTACAAGGTCCCTTCCAATTCTGATTATCTGTTATCTGACTTGTCTTCCATTATGGACCGCCTGTGACCTTCACAGGCTTTGTTTTAAACTTATTGTAAATTGAGATTATTGATTCTTGCATCTGTTCAATGTATTTCTCCTTAGAGCCGTTCGGATCATCCAGAGAGTGGGAGGTGCTTCAGTCTGTGTCGTTGAAGGCTGAGCTTAATTACTGAGGAATGCTTTGCCCTCCATCACGTGTCTCCCTTGTGTTCCCCAGTTTATGCTCAGCCTTCGTGAGAGTAGGCTGTGTATTTCCACTCCTTGGCCGATTCAAGAACTTCCTACTTCAGCAGAATTCCTTATTTCTTCAGGTTTGCTTATTGTTTGCCTCATTCTTCCTTAGCCTCTGCGCATTTGGATTAGTAGCTTAGCAGGGGAGCGCGTTTTTTCGCCCCCAGGAGGGATAAAGAGCGGGGGGCTTTCGCGCTCCGGCGCCAATCCCTCCTCCATTCGGACCTTCTTCCTGCTGTCTCTCCACGCTGCACTCGTAGCGGCTTCATTCGATCGCACTGATAAGCGCAGCTGGTGTCCCCCCCCCACCGTAAACGCCGATCGCCCCAGGAAGGGGTGAAAATTTACCTGACTGCCTCTCTCAGCCTCTAGACGTGCCGGAGAGGCTTATAATTGCTCTGAGCGGCCCGTTGATAAGGGATCGTGGGCGGCCGCCATTTTGGGCGCCGCCGCATGTTGGGTGCCATTTTTAAAGGCCTCATTGAGCTGCGAAGAGGCTAGATCTAGTCACAGGCCTTCCAGCCTGCGAGAGTTACTATGCATTCAGTATATTTGGCAACTTGTTGGCTTTCCGCAGCACGCTCAGGGCAGGAAACTGCAGCCTATCCCTCCCAGTTGTTGCCTGGGAACTCCAGCTGCCAGAGGACTTGTTCCAGCCTCAGGCGTTTCATTTGGTGAATTGGAGATATTTAACAGCAACCTCTGGGGCCACTCCCTCCTGGGAGCACCGAACAGGTCCCCGAGTTAAATATTTGTCAAAATAATAATAATAATAATAATAATAATAATAATAATAATAATAATAATAATAATAATAACAACAATAACAAAACAACAACAAAACAACAACAAAACAACAACAAAACAACAACAATAATAATATAACAATAGTAATAAATAGATAAATACTTAATTATTACATCTATCTATCTATCTATCTATCTATCTATCTATCTATCTATCTATCCAGATATATCTCATCGATATGTGTTATAACTCATTAATACTAATTGGATTAGATAACTTAATTGTACACATATGTATATATATTAATAATTATAACAATAATAAGGTCATAGCTTGTATACATCTAAATTCCAAAAGGAGGCGCGGGCCAGCTGAAAGGACACCCGGCCTTGTTTTAGGTCGAACCCTTGGTGAGCTAACCGCCTTTAGATTTGTATTACAGTCCTTTCTTCCATAATGGCAGTTGACAATTCCGCTAAAGGCCCTTCTTTGAAGGCCAGATCTAAATCCTACCACCTGCGCAGACAGGCTAAGGAAGCCTCTAAGAAACCTTCCAAGGCTTCTCAGAGGGACGCCCTAAGACGTCATAGGGCACTGGAGAAAGAATTTGACAGGCGATCTAGAGAGGCACAACCGGTGCCTCCAGCCCTCCCACCCTCCATTGCTTCTACCTCCAGACACCCCCTCCCCCTCCAGATCGCTCTTCCCTCTTCAGGCGCAGCTCATCCCAGGGACACCAAGTCCCCGGACCAATGACCAGACGGACGCCCGAAGCTACATTCACGCCCACGGCCGCTGGTCTGCGTCAGGAGGAGGCTGCCACGGTTGAGATCCCTGCTTTCATGCAGGCATGGATGGAGCGGGCTATCCGCCAGGGGATAGCAGAGGGCCTTCAACAGATGTCCAGGTCCGGTCCCTCCTCGATGGCGCCCGAACACGACTCGCCATCAGTCAGGTCCTCGCCTAGATCGGACCTTCCTCATGGTCAGGTACCTTTACAGGGGGACAGTCCTCTCCCAGAAAGGGAACTGGAGGAGGCCATAGAGGACCTGGATTGATTCAGGGAGGAGGAGGAGGAATTTGAATGGGGGTCTACGCACCAAGGGGAGCCCCTATGGGAGATAGACCCGATGGAAGGGGACATGTCTGAGGATGAGGGCCTCACTCCCGATCAACCCATCTTTGTGGATCTGTTCAAGCCACACATGTTTAAATCGCTTCTATTTAAGGCCAAGAACATATCTGGCCTGTCTGTACAGTTCCCCTCAGCTCTCCCTTCTCCGGCGGAGGGATAAGAGGATGCCATTTTTAGACAGCCTGTGGTTGAAGCGGAGGTTATTCTGGCCCCTCCCATATTTCACGACCTAGTCTCAAACCAGTTGGACTCTACAAGGGCCCCTCCTGCTCCATCCAGCCAGGACAAGAGGTTCTTCAACCTCGAGTCGAGCTTCTGCAACCTACTTAACACTCTTGAGATGGATAAGCCCATCGTTGACTTAGCATCCTCTTCCTCCCCCAGTGATCCCCTGGAGGCTCTGAAACCCGAGGACAAGAGGTCCGAACTGGCGTTACGTAGGGCCCATCAAGCTGACACCTGGGCCATTAGATCGGCCACGGCCGCTTCCTTCTTCACCAGGTCCTCGATCTGGTGGCTCCGCCAACTGAAACAGCATGTTCCCCCCTCTAACACAAGGGCACATCAGGACATCGCAAAGTTGACAGCTGCGGCAGAATTCTCGGCCGACGCCATCTACCACGTGGTTAAGTTCTCTGCCCGAGCAATAACCTCTCATGTTACAGCTCGCCGCCTGCTCTGGCTCAAACACTGGCAGGCAGACGTAAAAAACAAGGTTAAGTTGGCCACTGCTCCCATTAAGGGGACAAACTATTTGGCACCCCCTGGAGCCATTGCTATCCAAAACCCGGAGCAAGAAAAAATTTCTTCCTCCCCTTTTTCGGAGGCCAGAGTCAAGAACCCCTCAGCCTTTTCGGAGAGGTTCCTCCCGACCTTTCTACCAGTCACCTTTTCCACCCAGGTATCCGAGACCCCCCTCCTTCCGGCCATTCCAGCCCCAGGATAGAGCTGATCCGGGCGACAGGAACAGGAGGGGTGGCAGCTACAGGCGCCCCTTCAGGGGTCCAGGAGGGAAGCCCTTCTGGCGCACCAGATAGACCCCGTCCCTCCCTTCCCATCGGCAGACACCTCAAGCATTTCGCCGACCGATGGGATTCTTCCACCTCCGATGCCTGGGTCTGGGACACCATCAGACTCGGTCTCGCGCTTGAATTCCAGCGTGCCCCCCCCCGACTTTTTTATGGCATCCCCCCCTTGAGGGATCCCACCAAACGCAATTTAATGGATTCAGCTATCCATCATCTCCTCAACATACAGGCCATACAATCCGTCCCACCATCCCAGCGGGGGCAGGGGTTTTACTCCCACCTCTTCGTGGTCCCCAAATCCTCAGGTGGATGGAGGGCTATCCTAGACCTGAAACGCCTTAACTGTTACCTGATCTACCACAGGTTCAAGTTGCACACCCTACAGTCCATTCTACTGGGCATCAGGCAGGGGGACTGGCTATCCTCTATAGACCTTTCAGAGGCATATCTTCATATCCCAATCCGGCCCTTCCATTCCAAATTCCTCAGGTTCTGCTACAACCACCGCCACTTCCAATATGTGGCCCTTCCCTTTGGGTTGGCCTCTGCCCCGAGGACCTTCACTAAGGTCCTCGTGGCTCTGGCGGCCCATCTCAGGGACCTCCCAGTTTGTCTCCACTGTTACCTGGATGACATCCTCATCCTGTCTCACTCCAGACTCCAAGCAGAGAAGGATATCAGCTACTCTCTCTGTCCTTCAAGAACATGGGTTCCTAGTAAACTGGCAAAAGAGCCAACTGTTACCATCTACACGGCTCACCCATTTGGGGTCCGTCATTGACTCAGTTCAGGGAAAGGTTTTCCTCTCCTCGGAAAGATTCCTTAGCATCCAGGAAACCGTCAAACATATCAGACGGTTAAGAAGGGTAACACTTTTAGAATTGTCTAAATTACTAGGTAAACTGTTCTCGTGTATCTCCATTGTTCCCTGGGCCCATTTATACACCAGATCCCTACAGTGGTTCCTGCTCCCGTTTCAAAGGACCGGCAGAAGCAATTCAAGGGCCACGGTCAAGGTGCCCTCAAGGGTCCTCACGTCTCTCCTCTGGTGGACCAGTCCCGCCATCAATAAGGGCCATTGCTTCAAGGAGCCCCAACGCCTCACCCTCACCACAGACGCCAGCCTGTCCGGATGGGGCGCTTTCATCCACTCGCTCTCGACACAGGGCAGATGGTCACAGGTAGAATGGGCATGCAGTATAAACTGGTTGGAACTCCGCGCCATCCACCTGGTCCTGCGCACCTTCCTCCCTCAGATACGCGGGCGGCATGTCCTTATACTCACGGACAACGTCACCTCCAAGGCTCACATCAACTGACAAGGGGGCACCCAGTCCATACGCTTGATTAGAGAGGCCGAGCGCCTCTGCCGTTGGGCAGAGCGCAATCTCCTCTCCCTCAAAGCCGAACACATCTCAGGGGACTCAAACACCCAAGCGGACTGGCTGAGCAGGACCACGGTGGACCAGTCCGAGTGGCGCATCCACCCGTCACTGTTCAGAGAGGCATCCATGATGTTCGGTCTCCCATCAGTAGACCTTCGCATCCCCCCTCAACACACAACTCCCCAGGTTTTTCTCGAGGTACCCCTCCCACGGGGCCGAGAATCACAAAGCCCTCCGTTGCCCCTGGCCCACAGGGCTTCTATATGCATTCTCTCCATTAGCCCTGGTCCCCAGAGTCATCCAGAAGCTCATCTCCGAGAAAGCAGAGCTGATTCTAGTGGCACCCTACTGGCCCAGACGCCCATGGTTTGCGGACCTCCGCAACTTATCGGTGGATTTTCTCCCTGGAAAATCCCCCCGAACAGGATATCCCTTTCTCAGGGGCTCCTCCAACACCCAGATCCTCAGTGGCTCCAGTTAGCCGTTTGGAGGTTGAGCGGGAACATCTAAGAAAGGAGCAGTTTTCTGACCAGGTTATTGATACCATTTTAGCCGCCAGGCGGCCCTCAACAACCCGAATATACAATGCCACTTGGAATAGTTTCTGCAAGTGGTGCCATAGTTTCCAGGTCAACCCGCTTTCACCCTCCATCGCTCAAGTTTTGGAATTCCTCCAAGAGGGTCTGAGGAAAGGTCTTTCCCCGAACACCCTGAGGCGTCAGGTCGCAGCCCTCTCAACTGTCATTGTTTGTGACAATCTGGGTACCTTTCCCTCCACCCTCGCATTAGGGCATTCCTCAGAGGAGCCACTAACTTGTGTCCCCCAACCGTACACGGATACCCTACCTGGGACCTCAATAAGGTCCTTGTGTCCCTTACTAAACATCCCTTTGAGCCTCTCAGGGAATCCTCACTCCAGTTCCTCACACTCAAAGTCGTGTTCCTGGTGGCCATTACTTCGGCTCGCCGAATATCGGAGATAGCCGCCTTGTCGGTGAGGAAGGACCTTTGCATCTTCCATGCCGATCGGGTGGTTCTCCGGCCGGACCCCACCTTCTTGCCCAAGGTCAACTCAGCCTTCCACAGGGCACAGGAACTCACACTTCCGAACTTCTGTCCCAATCCCTCGCAGGAAAGGGAGAAGCTTTGGCACACCCTGGACGTGAGACGGGCCCTCCGCATTTATATTAAGCGCACCCAGCCCTTCAGGAGGTCTGAATCCCTATTCCTTTCCTTTCAACCCAAATCATTAGGCCACAAAGTGTCCCCTTCAACTATAGGTCGCTGGATTAGAGCCACTATCTCCAAAGCTTATTTGTCTCAGGCTCTACCGGTACCCAGCGGAATAACAGCACATTCCACCAGAAGTGCGGCCACCTCAGCAGCTTGGGCCACCCAAGCTCCAATTGCTGATATTTGTCGGGCGGCCACCTGGGCCTCCCCATCTCCCTTCATTAGACACTATAAGATTGACATATTTGCCTCGGCAGAGGCTTCGTTTGGTAGATGAGTCCTCCAGCAAGTCCTCAAGGAACCGCGGAGACTACCGGACCAGACGAGATCCCTCCCGTAGGACAGCCAAGCTTTGGTATGTCCCACTCTCTGGATGATCTGAACGGCTCTAAGGAGAGTGGGCGTTAGTCCTTACCTGACACGCCATTTCTCTTGAGCCGTGAGGATCATCCAGCCCCACCCTGAGTATTTCACCATCTGGTGAGGTCTTGTTTCGGCCAATGAACCTTGTAGCATAGTAGGAGGAGAGCACGATCTTCTCTTCACTCTCGACTTCGCATAAACTGGGGAACGCAAGGGAGACACGTGATGGAGGGTGGAGCGTTCCTCAGTAATTAAGCTCAGCCTTCAACGACGCAGACTGAAGCACCTCCCACTCTCTGGATGATCCTCACGGCTCAAGAGAAATGGCGTGTCAGGTAAGGACCAATGCCCATTTTCTTTGTTTAGGAAAATGCAGAAAATAATTTGTGGAGTTCTTGGTGTCATTTGTCTTTTGAAAATGGGATATTATGCATGCCTTTAGAATGTTCCTGATGGAAACTCATAGGGTTATTTCATTCAGTGCCTCCAGAAGTTGTGAGTGCTCCAATACTAGAGGTTTTTAAAAAGAGATTGGACAGCCATTTGTCTGAAATGGTATAGGGTTTCCTGCTTGAGTAGGGGTTTGGACTAGAAGACTTCCAAGTTCCCTTCCAACTCTGTTATTTTGTTACCGTATATACTCGAGTATAAGCCGAGTTTTTCAGCACATTTTTTGTGCTGAAAAAAACCCCCTCGGCTTATACTCGAGTCAGATTCCCCTCTGAAAAAAAAATGGTGTGGAGCTCCGAAGCTGGGCAGCCGCTTCCCTGCTTCCGTGTTTCCTTTGCAACTTTTAAGCATGGGAGGGGGAGGCTTTTCTGAGCTCTAGGCTGAAAAAGCAATGCGAGCCGAGGTCGCTCCACTCAGTTTCATTTCCTCAGCTCCAGCTGCTTTCAGTCCACTCCGGAGGAGGAGGGGGAGGCTTTTCTGAGCTCTAGGCTGAGAAAGCAACGCGAGCCCAGGTCGCTCCACTCAGCTTCATTTCCTCAGCTCCAGCTGCTTTCAGTCCACCCGTAATACAGTAAAGCCCTTTCCAGCACACGCGCGCGATCCGCCCCCGCCGCTTTGCCCTTGCAAATGCAAAACCCTGGGGTTTTGCATTTGCAAGGTGCAAAGGGGCGGGGGCGGATCACGCGCGCGTGCTGGAAAGGGCTTGACTTTATTGGGGGAGGGGGGGAGAGAGAGAGAGAGAGAGAGAGATCGATCATAAGAACAGCTCTTGGTTTTTTCTTGCAAGGGAGAGAGTGACTCCTGCCTACCACTGTCATCATCATCATCTTTTGGGTTAGTGAATCAATCAAACCTTTCATGATAGTGAGATCGTTTCCCAAATTTCCCTTAAATCAGGGAAGAAATCAGAAACAAACCTTTGGGCTGAGAATAAGCTTGTTCCTATGATGCCATTTTTGTTCACTTCAGTGTGAAAAGTGTGAAAAAACACACTTCTTTTTCTTCATCTTCTTGTTCCCTATTTACTGGTCTCTTTCAAAGAGGAAATTGTGAACATCAAACTTATTCTCAACTGTCCTAGTGAAAGTTTTTATTGGCATCTATTTTTATTTTTGAAATTTACCAGTAGCTGCTGCATTTCCCACCCTCGACTTATACTCGAGTCAATAAGTTTTCCCAGTTTTTTGTGGTTAAATTAGGTGCCTCGGCTTATATTCGGGTCGACTTATACTCGAGTATATACGGTATTCTGTTAATTATTTTGTTAGAGGGTCAGTTTCCATAATTTCTACTATAAACTGTGCATCAAGAACTGTATGTCTGTCGCTGAATGTTCATTGGCTGTTAATTCCTGATGTTTATTCAGTATTTTAGGATGAGCTCCTAAGAGGTTTTTGTGTGGGCATGGCAAAATGCTAACTGTGAGAAATATGAAGCAGGTTTTTTTATGAGTTCTCTTGCTCAATATTAAAAAAAGTTGCATGTACACTTTTTACTTCATAAGAATATGTTAATGTCAATTATGGTGTTTTATGAAAATTCAGGTACAGCCCGCACTGATTAACCTTGCAAAGAAACACATAGCTACGATTTTCTTCACAGTGACTTGTTAGCTAATTTTCATGTGGCATTCTTCAGTGTAGTTTAATTTGACAGGGTTAAGTGCTGTTTGTGCATAATAGTTTTTTGTAATTTAATTTCTGAAATTGCATGTGGTTTTTTCTAATTTGAGATAGATTAAGTTTTTTCCCCCACAAGTAAAGTATTGAATAAATGGGCTCTCTATTTTAAGAAGAATAGAATGGAATGAAATAGAAATATGAATAAACTATTTTATTTGACAAGCATGGTTAGATACACAAGGTATTTGTCTCTGATACAGAAACACTCAGGAGAGATTTTTAAAAATTAAATTAAAATGAATGATTTTAAGGTTACCAAAGATATTAAGCATCTGCCATTGCCAGTGAGATAACTATCTGGAGTTCTTTAAAACTAGTTTATTTATTTATTGGAAGTCAGCAGATGAAAGAATCTGGGCTGACACAATAAGCAAAATATATGAGAAGAGTCTATAGGGGCAAGTAGTCCTCGATTTATAACCAAAATTGGGACCAGAATTTCATTTCTATAAGAAGATGGTTGTTTAGTGAATCGTGCCCAATTTCATGACCATAAAAGTTGTAGTAGTTAAATGAATCATGACATGCGGTCATTAAGGGAATCCAGCTTCCTCCATTGATTTTGTTTGTCGGAAGCTGGCTGGGAAGGTTGCAAATAGCAATCATATGACCCCAGGATACTACAGGATCTTAGATGTTGGTTGCCAAGCCCCTTGAATTTTGCTCATATGACAGTGGGAATGCTGTAACAAGTGTGAGAATTGGTTGTAAGTCACATTTTTCGGTAACTTTGAACGGGTTGTCAAATGAATGGTTGTAAATAGAGGACCATCTGTACATTAGAAGCCAGAGAAGAGCATCATTTCATCAAAACAGAGATCCACCTCAAATTAGCATCCACAGACATCTCATGTTTCAGAGAAGTAGCCGTACAAGAAAATAAACATAATTTCACCCCCTCAGTAAAATGCCTTTAATATGACCTAGGACCCCTGAGATTATAGCTATCATGGCAATTAAATACCTTTTCCTTTAGGGCCTTTGAAAGCAACCAAATTGATGGCCGTGTTTATACACTGTGATTATGAATTCTGTAGAATAACTATGTGCCGAGTTTAAAAAGGTAAAGTTTTTGTGGAAGCAGTTGTCTTAATTTTAAGAAATCCCATTTGAAACTACCTTTGCCTTACATATTCAGATAATGGTAAAGGAATCTGCTTTGCAGAGGTGGCTAGAAGATAACTCATGGGAGCATTCAAATAATGCTCTATTGAAATTGCAGTTCTGAAGAAAAGCAAATACTGCTAGAAAGCCAACTGCACAAGGGAGCATTTTCAGAAACCAAGGGTATTTATTGGACAGTGCTGAAGTGGAATTCACTTAAACTACAGTTCAGATTCTATCGTAGATAGTTCTGCCTTTTAACTTGGAATGCAGCGTAATGGAAAACAGCAGGTAAGCAACAGGCATAAAAAGACAGAAAGAGCATTCCACTCAGCATCTGTTTTAATTACTCTTTTGCTCCCTTCATCTTTATACAACAAATACAAAAAAATAATTGCAATGAAACAAGAGTATTAATAGCCGAAAACAAGAGAGAATTACTTTGATTTTCTGCTTTTTTGATCAGTAACTTCTCTATTCTCTTCTACCTTAATCTGAAATCAAAAGAGGCCATTCCAACTCTGGGTATAGAAATAAACTACTTTTAAAAGTCCTATTAAAAAAAAAATGACCCAGAGCAGCTCACCATTACAGGTAGTCCTTGACTTAACGACAGCAATTGAGTCCAAAATTTCTGTTGCTAAGTGAGACAGATGTTAAAGTGAGTTTTACTCCATTTGTAAAACCTTTCTTGCCTCAGTTAAGTAAAGCATTGCAATTGTTGAGTTAGTAACACGGCTGTTAAGTGAATCTGACTTCTCCATTGTCTTTGCTCATCAGAAGGTCGCACAAGGGGATCACCTGAACCCCCCACCACACCACCACCATGCACATTGTAACCGTCATTTATGAAGAACCAGTGGCTATACATCTGAATATTGATCAGGTGGCCATGGGGAAGCAGCAATGGTCCTGTGAAAAATGGCCATAACATGAGTCACTTTTTTCAATGCTGTTGTAACTTTGAACAGTCACTAAATGAATGGTTGTAAGTCAAGGACTACCTGTAATTGCTGTTATGGGTTTGAGTATTAAAAACAAGTATGATGTCAAGCAGACATGGTCTAGTCTAGGGAGGTTCTTAAGGAACTTCCAGAAGGTGATCCTTTGGATATTTTTTGGTTCCTTGTTGCTTAGGACTTTTAATACTATGATTGCTGTGAGGGAACATGGGAATTGGACCAAGATGCCACTCCTTTTTCTTGGCCAAAGGCTATCTAATACCTGCTTCCTAATCACTTTTTACTTGCAGTGCCAAGGATATCTTTTGCATGGTTGTTTTTCTCTTCTTACTTTGTAAGTTTGAACTTGTGGTTAAAAGGTAATTCCTTTGCTGTAAAGTGGATTTGCTCTGCATGCTGAGGTTGTATGAGCCCTGTATGCTGAGCTTGAGTCTCTTTTAGGTTTTTTTTTAATCCCGCCTTTATTCTTTTTATAAATAACTCAAGGCAGCAAATTCACTTCGTATTTCATCCTCCTCCTGTCTTCCCCACAACATCAATGCTGTGTAGTGTGTTGGGCTGAGAATATGACTGGTCCAAAGTCACCCAGCCTGCCTGCATGCCTAAGGTGGAACTAGAACTCACAAACTCCTGGTTTCTAGCCTGGTATCTCAACCACTAGACCAAACTGCCTCTCTTTCCTCTGTTACCCAGGCTCTGATAGGTAGCTTAAAAACGTCCCATATCGCTACAGAGACTGGTGGAGTTTCTTTTAGCAGTTTTGCATGGGGGTGTGTGTGTATATGAAGAAAACATTAAGAAAACACACACACACACACGTTTTCTTAATGTGTGTGTGTGTGTGTGTGTGTGTATATATATATGTGTATATATATATATATATATATATATATATATATATATATATATATATATATATATGTCTGGCATTCAGCTTTGTTCGGGTATTTTCCCACGTCATAATAGTGGTGCTTTTAAAGTTGTAGCAACGTTTCAGCAGAATCTCATCTGCCATCATCAGGCTTCTGTATGGTGTTTGTCTGTGAGTCAGCCTTTTACAGTGGTTTCAGATTTAAATTTGGGGCAGCCTATTGCTGTGTCAGAATGGTTTTTTCTTCCTCCTGATTGGTTGAGAGTCTTGGTCTGTGTTTATTGGTCTTGGAGTTTGCTGTGCTCTGCTACTAATATCTTCTGTCTGTTTTTTTTTTTGGGGGGGAGGCTCTTTTTGTATCTTGATTGGCTGGCAACATTGTGTTACTTTATTGGAGGCCTTTAATGTAGCTTGGCTTCGGGTAAATGGACGGCTATCATTCGTTAGGAAGCTGGGTTTCATCTGGGTGCCTGGTTGGGGTGTGTTTGAGCTGGAGGTATCAGGGGGGATCTGTTTGTGCCCAGGTGTTTGCCTGGCTTGTGGTGTGGAGATTTTTTTGTTTGTGAGTGCAGGCTTCCAAATGATTGACAGCCTGGTGGAATCATCTCTTCTGTTCATGCTTTCTGGTCTTTTTTCAATCTCTATGGCTTCTCTGATGATTCTGTGGCTGGGATTTTCTATGGTGGCTAGGGTTTTGGTGCCATTGAAGTTGATGTTATGACCTGTGGCTTCCATGTGCTGGACGAGTGAGGAAGTGTGTTGCAGCTTTTTGACTGCATTTTTGTGTTCATCCACGCGGGTGCTTATTCTTCTATTGGTCTGTCCAATGTATGTGGCCGGGCATGATGCACAGGGGACTTCATATATGCCTTGGTTTTCCAGGTCAATTTTGTCTTTGGGGTTCCTGAGGATGGCTGCTATTTTTCTGTCTGTTTTGAAGGCAGTCTTGATGTGATGCCTGTGTAGTATCTTACTGATAAGAGGTACTACAGACAAAATTAGTCTGACTCACAGACAAACACCATACAGAAGCCTGATGATGGCAGATGAGATTCTGCTGAAACGTTGCTACAACTTTAAAAGCACCACGTGGGAAAATACCCGAACAAAGCTGAATGCCAGACATACACACACACACACACACACACACACACACACACACACACACACATATGGATCTTTTGTTATTCGGGTTTTCTCCCGCGTAAGATTGGAAGTATCTAGGCAACGTTTCGATGAAGTCTCATTCATCATCTTCAGGCTTGGTCTTCAGCTCTGTGCTTCTCAGAGTGATGTGAGCTTGCAGCTTCTCACTCTGAGAAGCACAGAGCTGAAGACCAAGCCTGAAGATGATGAATGAGATTTCATCGAAACGTTGCCTAGATACTTCCAATCTTACGCGGGAGAAAACCCGAATAACCAAAGATCCACATACAAATACCCGCGAGAACCTCAGAAAATATTTTATATATATATATATATATTTGAGTGCATGAGGTTTTATTTGTTGGACTGCTTCCAGGCACACTGTTAAAATATATTTTTTTAAAAAATAAGTTCTTAAAAATCATGGGTTGTTTAGATATCAGTTGCTTAAGGATAGTTTAGTTTTATAAATGCAGATAAGCATTTCCCACATTAAAGTGTAGTTACACACTCCTTTCTTTGAAATAGAATACCACCTCACCTTTAAAATAAATTCATGTAAAGTTGGTGATGACAATTAGATAAAAGGTTTAATGAACAACTAGCTGATCATTGAATGAACAGAAATAATTAGACTCTTAAGTATCTTTATACTTAGCCTTCACCCTTCATGTTCCCCATGGACACAGTAGTCTGAGGAAATTATTGGAAAAAAAAAATCCAGTGAGAGTCAGTTTTCCTTTAGGATTTCTCTACTAGCTTGATTCTAGCCACTTTTCTTGCACAGCAGCTCCCACTGAGAACTCCTGTTACTTGGAGACAGTCTTACTTTTTATTTTGTTTCTGTGAAACTTTAAAAGAAGTGAAATGTGTACAGACTCGTTTTTTTTTCCTAATCAAAGGAATGTTTTGTGGAGGGGAGAAATCAGGACTCTTCCATTTCTTCGCTGTTTAATTAGATATTAAGCCCACCCTCCCCTAGGGGGAAATTAAAGCTGTCTTGCCTGAGCTGCTTTGAGTTCCACCTCCTCCAGCTTCAAATTATTCTGCTGCATGGAAAAAATAATAATTGTACAAAAAGAACTCTAAGCTATTCATTTTGAGAAGAGCAGCTATATTAGCCTTTTGCGACAAAACAAGATTTCATGGCACCTTAAGTATTGACAAATGTATTAAGGCAACTTCAGATGCATGAATTATGCTATGTCTTTAAAAGTGCAATAAGCTTCTTGTTTACTTAATCTATCCAGCAATCCTTGACTTACAGCAGTTTGTTTAGTGACATTCAAAGCTATAAGGGTGCAGAAAAAAGTAACTTATAATAGTTTTTCCACACTTACGCCTGTTGCAGCCTCCAATGACCAGAATTTGGATGTTTGGCCACTGGTTCATATTTATGACAGTTGCACTATCCCAGGTCATGTGATCATGTTTGCAACCTGGTGACATCAAAGTTAATGGGGCAGTTAGTTTTACTTAATGTTATTTTACAAGTAATCCTCAAAATACAATCACAATTGAGCCCAAATTTTCTGTTGCTAAGTGAGAAAGTTGTTAAATAAATTTTGACCCACTTTACAATCTTTCCTGCCACAGTTGTGAACCAGTTGCTAAGCGTCCAAATTCTGATCACGTGACCACGGGGATGCTGCAACAGTTGTAAGTGTGAAAAACGGTCATAAGCCACTTTTTCAGTAATGTAACCTTGAACGGTCACTAAATAAACTGTTTTAAGTCAAAGACTACTTGTACTAATGTAACTGTAGTGATTCTCACTTAGCAACAGAAAATGTGGGCTCAATTGTAGTCTTAAGTAGAGGTCTACCTTTGTAGGTGGTAATCTGCTTAACTGGAAGATGGGCCATATTGTGGTGTTTCTTTAAAATTTTAAATGCATTTACTTTAGGTAAAATACCTTACTTTAGGCAAACATTTAAAAACTGTAGAGTGAAATTTAATGGCACTCTACCTGCAAGATTTGTTTGAAATTAAAAGAGGTTACTTGTCATTGCTTCTTAGTGGAATGGCTGTGCACCTGGAAATGGAATAGAAGTGCCTACAGCCATATATTGCACAATTAGGTTGGGTATAATTGGATTTGAAAATGCAGAACTAAAAATTCCCTGTTTTCTTTCTATGAATATTCAGATTTATAAAGGTGAAATTGTCTGTCTTGAGCTATTATTTTTTTACAGTAGAAAATAGAATAGAATAGAGTTGGAAGGACCTTGGAGGTCTTCTAGTCCAACCCCCTGGGACTCAGACAGGAAGTCCTATACCATTTCAGACAAATGATTGTCCAGTCTCTTCTTAAAAACTTCCAGTGTTGGAGCATTTACAACTTCTGGAGGCAAGTAGTTCCACTGATTAATTGTCCTCACTGTCAGGAAATTCCTCCTTATTTCCAGATTGCTTCTCTCCTTGATTAGTTTCCACCCATTGCTTCTTGTCCTGCCTTCAGGTGCTTTGATGAATAGCTTGACTCTCTCTTCTTTGTGGCAGCCCCTGAGATATTGGAGCACTGCTATCATGTCATCCCTAGTCCTTCTTTTCATTAAATGAAGGATTAGAAAGATGTACCCAACAATATTTAGAGATGTTCTGTGATCACTTATGGTCATAGAAATCTAAAAATTCCAGAGATAAGTCTAACACTAATTGACTTAAAGTTTAACTAATTAAGTTATCAACATACAACATAAAAACTCCTGAATCTTGATTTATGATCACAGTTGAGCCCATCATTCCTGTTGCAATTGTTAAATGAGTTTTGCCCCATTTTATGACCTTTCTTGCTACAGTTAAGTGAATCACTTGTTAAGTTAGTAATGTGGTTGTTAAGTGGATTTGGTTTCCCCATTGACTTTGCTTGTTAGACGGTTGCAAATGTCCCCAGGACACTGTCATAAGTGACATTTTTCAGTGCTGATGTAACTTTTGAATGGTCACGAGACAAAAGGTTGCATGGCATTTAACAACTGCAGTGATTCACTTAGCAGCTGTGGCAGGAAAGGTTGTAAAATAGGACAAAACCCACTTAACTGTCTTGCTTAGCAATGGAAATTTTGGGCTCAATTGTGGTTGTAATCCCCCTCCCAAAAATCAAGGAAGTCAATTCTATTTTTGTACATGCTTATTAAAAATATTTCAAAACAAACTTTTAAATTGTTTAATGAAACATAATCTATACAGAGCTTTGCCCAGAAGTACAGGTAATCCTAGACTTACAACTGTTTATTTAGCGACCATGAAAAGTTATGGTCTGCAGCGTCTTTTATACAAGAAATCAGCATGCAAAATGTCATTCATGCAAACTGTGTAGTTGCAATTAAAAAAGTTGTGATGTGTGCCCACAAAATTTTAAGCTTAAAGCAGGATTATAAATACACATGTCACCAGAGTTAAGCAATGGATGAAATTTGAGATGGCTGCAATATGCAACTAGTGGCAGACCATTAGTTTTCTCTCATGCAGGGTAAGTAGCTTTACTTAGATTCCCTATCTCTAATTAGTGTGTTGTAAGAATTCATTAAATATATTTATTTCTGGAAAACGCTGTTGAAAGATGTATCAACCAAAGAAGGTAGACATCTTTGTACTAGGAGAAAATGCATGTTTTGAGGGTTGTTTCGTGTTGTGATAAGCTGACATGAAACTTGGGTAAAGTCTTAGTAAGAGTTTGAATTAATGACAGCAAAAAAGTTAGTGATAAGGAAGATTGCAAGTAACATATATATACACTTTTAATTACTGTAGGAACTTGAATATCTTCAAAAATAAGTCAATGTTGCAACGTAAGTTGCTGTTATTTTTAATCAAAGTTATACTGAACATCTACTCTAAAAAAAGATATCAGGTTTGGTATGATTTGCACTGTTTATTTATTTATTTTTTGTTATGTGATTTTTATCCTACCTTAACCTTTGGGAACTTATAAACATAATACTCTAGTTTTCCCCCCACAGCAACAATCCAACAAGATTGACTAAGCTGAAATTACTGCTTTATTTATTAATTAAATTTGCATAGCTGCCCATCTCACAAGCATAATGGTGAACTTCCCTGGTTTAGGCCTCCCAGATGGGAACTGCCCAAAGCTGGTTATAAAATGGGCATCTGTATAAGTGTTTTAAATAAAGTGTAACTAATTTTAGGCAGGCTTGAATCTTGATTTCCTCAGTTCTTAGTTCAACATTTTAACCACAACATCAGGGATGAGAAACTATGGCCCCTTTATGAACTGTGGACTTCAACTCCCAGAATTCTTCAGCCAGCATAGAATTTCAGGTCAGAATTTCAGGCATGGCTGGCTCAGGAATTCTGGGACTTGAAGTCCACAGGTTGTAAAGGGCTGTAGTTGCCCCCTTCTGCATTACATACACAATGCTGACTCATGCTGTTGCTGGTATGCTGTTTTAAATCAGTTTCTACCATCTTTATTCTGGAAATGTTAGTTATCTTTGGAAAGATGTGCTGTGTAAATATTTAGACAGATGTAGGAAAGCTGGTATCTTTCATTATAATTAGAATAACTTTTGAAAGGTCTCTGGGCCTTCAGATACCTCATTTTCTCTTACTAATGCAGGCATGCTTATTGTACAGACTTTATTCTCTATGCTACACAGGTAGTCCTCAACTCACAGATGTTTGTTTAGTGACTGAAGTTACAACCACATTAAAAAGTGACCTGCAACTGTTTCTCACATTTATTGCAGCATCCCGATGGTCATGTTATCGAAATTTGGATGCTTGGCAATATTTATGATGGTTGCAGTATTCTGGGGTCACCTTTGCTGACCTTCTGCAAACAAAACCAATGGGGAAGCCAGATTCACTTAACAGCCGTGTTACTAACTTAATTACTGTGGTTCACTTAACAACTGTGGCAAGAAAGGTCATAAAATGGGGCAAAACTCACTTAACTGTCTTGATTAGCACCAAAAATTTTGGGCTCAATTGTGGTCGCAAGTTGACAACTACCCGTAGTTACAAATTTTGGACTCCACAGTGGTCTTAAATCGAGGACTACCTGTATAGCATAGAGAACAAAGTTTGTCCAATTAGCATGTCTGCTAATTGAGTAAAGCTTCAACTCTTTTAAGTCGCTGCTATCACCCACAAGAACAAATTCGCATTTGTTGGTTTTTGATACTTAGATATGCATTCCCATTTTTTACACTGCACAAAACACTGAGTATTTTTAATATAATTTAATAATTATAATTATTTTCCTAGTTTCCTCTCTAAGCCACAGGTTTGGACTATAGGACCTCCATGATTCCTTCCAACTTTGTAATTCTGTTCTATTCAATTTTTAAATAATTATGTTCATTTGTCAAATTCAGAAACCTCACTCTAATTCTAAACTCTCCCTCAAAGAAGATGTAACTAGATCCTCTCAAGATCATTTCTTCTTTACTTTACCAGATGCTCTCTTTCCAAAGTGTGGTAATAATATTATTAGTTCAGTTCAAGGGCAACTATAAAGAGTATTCTTCCATCTTAAGCATTCAAACAGCGGTAATTCCTTTTGTGTGTAATTTGACTTCATTTCCATCTTAAAGTAATCTAGGAGGAGAAATCAAAAATTCCAGGCACATTCATGCTGTGTAGGATTGATTTGTTTTTTTTTTAGAAAAAGAATGTTTTGGAACAGCAATGCATTCTAGCACCACAGAATTCTGGACGGCATTCCTCATCTTGCTGTGAGGAAAAGAAAATGTGTACTTTTGTTCTCTTATTATTCTTCCATATTTCATTTTACTCATTTTCTCTAAAAGTCTGTATAGGGCAAAACTCACTTTAATAAATATTTGACTTAGCAACGGAAATCTTGAGCTCAATTGCTGTAAGTCAAGGACTACTTGTATTTGGCCTGGGTTTCTGGTGGCCATAGCTCTTTTTTTAAAAAAAATTAATGTCACTCAATTTTTGATATTACCAGACATTGATCTTTTAACTGTCTCTTAACATTTTGTAATCAATTTTTGCTCTACTCTTAATTTATACCTATTTACACTTTCAGTATTTCCCCGTTAAATGGATTATCTGATGGCTCTAATGCTGCTTGTATTTCCTAGTTAGATACTCTTCTAATCGCTTTGTGGCTACTGTGATTCCTGATTCACCATTGTTCCTTTTGTTCGTGAGAGCAGCTGTTGAGATATAAACAGCAGCCACATTTACTTATTAATATGACAAGTATCTGTTTAATAGGGACACTTAATGTCATTTCACACCCTTCAATCAATTTAAGTAGGAACAAGCTAAAGATGAACTATTATTTGAATACAGCCATATTGATCTTGGGATTAGAAAATAAGGAATAAAAACAGTTTTTACACGTTCAGTCACAAAAAGATTTTCCTTCTCTGGGAAAAAAAAATGACATAAGAAATCTTCCCTCGAGGTGAGGATGGCCTCCCAAAGTCCCTTAAGACCTGGTTATGCCACCAGGCCGGGAAATCCCAGGGGATAGGTGAATTGTTATTACGCATCCCTTCACCTATTAATTTTACCTATTTTCTAATTTTTTACTTCTCATTGTAGGTAATGTTTTTATATATTTATTGTTTTTAATCTTGTGTGCTGCTCAGAATCACTTTTTGTTAGAAGATGGGGGGCGATATACAAATTAGATGAATAAATAAATACACTCCAGCTACTTTGCTAAAAAAAATTTTTTTTAATTTTACAGGAACAGTTTTTTCCATTTTGTAATTTGGGTATAATTATGATGGGTGTGCTTGAGAGCTTTAGATAACAACAATTACCTAGGCTCACCAGACACTGAAAATTTATTTATCAAATGTATATGCCACCAGACAAAAAAGTGACACAATCTTATTGTAATTATTTCACTCCTTGGCTTTTCTAAAATTTAAGTATTGCCTTAAGTATCCCCTTTCCTCTAATAGATACACAGTTTGCTAGAAAGTATCTTTCAAATACTTGTAAATTACTGAAACAGTTTTCAGATGGTGTTACCTTGGTAATTTCAATGATTTTACCAATTAAAGCTCATAAGAGACCATTAAAAGGAAAAAGAGAAGAATGACTTACTTACGTAGGGTTCTCACACAACGAAGGATATGTAAGCCAATTTTATGGACTTTTTGTTTGTATCTGCATGTTTTTCACCTATAATGTTATAATACACACACCTTTTCCCCAGTGTTGAATTTCATATTCAAATTCTTAGCTGTTTACTTATTGTTTGTGAACAATTGCTGCTATCTGTAGCTCTTCTACTGTTTCCTTTTGAGTTCTTTTCCAGCATTAATTCTTAAATTTGACCCCTGCATTGAAAATCTCTCAATCAGCTTTTCTTGTTGCTTTTTTCCAAAATGTCATTTATATCTATATTGGGCATCCTCCAGGTATACAGATAGTCCTCGAGTTAGGACCTTAGTTGAGCCCCACATTTCTGTTGTTAAGTGAGACATTTGTTAAGTGAATTTTGCCCCATTTTACGACCTTTCTTGCCATAGTTGTTAAGTGAATCATTGCACTGGTTAAGTTAGTAACGCAGTTGTTAAGTGACACTGGCTTCCACATTGACTTTGCTTGTCAGAAGGTTGCAAAAAGTGATCGAGCCCCAAATTTATGTTGGTAAAGTGAGATATTTGTTCAGTACATTTTGCCTCATTTCATGGCCTTTCTTGCCATAGTTGTTAAATCATTGCAGTAGTTAAATTAGTAACATGGTCATTAAGCGAATCTGACTTTCCCATTGCTTGTCAGACGGTCGCAAGAGATGATCACCCCGGGACACTGCAACCGTCATAAATTTGAGTCAGTTGCCAAGTATGTGAATTTGGATCATGTGACCCTGGGGATGCTACAACAGGTCCTGAGTGTGCAAAAGGGTTGTAAGTTTTTTTTCCCCAGTGCTGTTCTAACTTTGAACGGTCACTAAATGAATCATCATAAATCAAGGACTACCTGTACAAAGTCAACCTTTGGGATCTCTTAAAATCCATTTATCTGCAGTGTTACCAAACTGGGGAAATTCCTGAAAGCATCTTACGAAAAATTATGGGAAAAATGAAAAGGAAAAAAAAAGTTTGACACTTCTCACTGCTGCTGCTGCGGTGATCCCCCTGCTGATCCCCCTCCTTCCTTTTAAGGGCTGGTTTTTCTCCCTGGTCTACCTCTTTATGGCTCCTTTCATTCTCAAGACAGAGAGAGAAAGCCAGTATGACTGATTTTTAGATTTGCTTGAGAAGAGGAGGAGGAGGAGGAGGAGGAGGAGGAGGAGGAGGAGGAGGAGGAGGAGGAGGAGGAGGAGGAGGAGGAGGCAGCAACAAAGCCCACAATAGCCTTCTGGATTTCTCCCTTCCTTCCAGAAAAGAGCTGCCTGTGAGCTCTGGAATTGCTACGAGGAAGGCACCTGCTTAATGAAGGGGATTAGTGGGACCGTGTGAGATTCTGTGCCTTGCTGGCAGGGCTGCTCCTTCCCATGTAGTGTCTTTCCTCAATCCCTTATTCGGACAGATACAATCTAACAAAATGAAATTCAATGTAGAGAAAAGTAAAGCCCGACACTTAGGCAAGAAAAAACAAAAGGACTCATATAGACTGGATGAAACCAGCCTCTATAGCAGAAACTGTGAGAGGGACCTTGGTGTCTAAGTGGACAACCGGCTAAATAGGAGCCAGCAGTTTGCAGCAGCAGCCAAAAAAGCTAATGCAATCCTAAGTTGCATTAACCGAGGGATATAATCGAGATCAAGGGAAGTACTGATACCACTCCATAAAGCCTTAGTAAGACCACACATGCATCCAGTTTTGGTTACCACATGGTAAAAAAGATGTTGAGACTCTAGAAAAAGTACAGAGAAGAGCAACAAGAATAATGAGGGGACTGGAGGCTAAAATATACGAAGAACAGTTGCAGGAACTGAGCATGGCTAGTCTAGGGAAGAGAAGGACCAGGGGAGACAGCATAGCAGTCTTCCAATATTTGAGGGGCTGCCACAGGGAGGAGGAAGGGGTCAAGCTATTTTCCAAAGCACCCAAAGGCCAGACAAGGAATAATTGATGGAAACTGAACAAGGAGATATTCAACCTGGAAATAAGGAGAAACTTTCTGACAGTGAGAACAATCAACCCACGGAACAGAAATTCCCTTCAGAAGTTGCAGGAGCTTCATCACTGGAAGCTTTCAAGAAGAGACTGGACTGCCATCTTTCAGAAATGCTGTTGAGTTTCCTGCTTGGGCAGAGGGTTGAACTAGACAGCAATAGCACTTAGACTTATATACCACATTACAGTGCTTTACATCCCTCTCTAAGTGGTTTACAGAGTCAGGCCTCTTGCCCCCAACAATCTGGGTCCTCATTTTACCCACCTCGGAAGGATGGAAAGCTGAGTCAACCTTGAGCCTGGTGGGATTTGAACTGCCAAATTGTAGGCAGCTGGCTGCAGCAGAAGTAGCTTGCAATACTGCATTCTAACCACTGCACTACAGAGGCTCCCTGTGTGGACGATGATCTATAGTACAAGGCCCCTTCCAACTCTGCTAATTTGTTAATCTGTTAATTTCAAGGCAATATTGAATACAGGTAGTCTTTGATTGATGATCACAATTGAGCGCAGAATCTATGTCGTTGAGCGAGAAATTTGTGAAGGGAGTTTTGACTTGTTTTGTGACTTTCCTTGCCACATTTGTGAAGCGAATGCCTGTAGTTAAATTAGTCACACAGTTGTTAAGTGAATCTGGCTCCCCTCACCAATTGACTTTGCTTGTCAGAATGTTGCAAAAGATGGTCACATGACCCTGGGATAGTGCAACTGTCATGAATATGAATCAGTTGTCAAGCATCCAAATGCTTTTGTGACCATGAAGATGTTGCAGTGGTCATAAGTGTGAAAAATGGTCATCAGTCACTTTTTTCGATGCCGTTATAACTTCGGTCACAAAATGAACTGTTGTAAATTGAGGAAGACTTGTATTTGGCCAAGTATGATTAGACACACAAGGAATTTGTCTCCAATGCAGAAGCTCTCAATGTACATGCAAAGCGAGCAAATAATGATAATTATTATAATAATGCCAAGAAGATGGGAAAGTAAAGAAGGTGATAATAATAATACTTCAGCCATACTACATGGGTAAATACACAGAGACATTAAACAGCACTGTGAGAATTAGATACACAGCAGAATGATGGCAGGAGGGGGGAAAACAGTCTTTGTGTCTAGTGGTTTTTGGCATGCAATGCCCTATAGCGCCATCCCGAGGGGAGGAGTTGAAACAGTTTATCTCTAGGATGTGAGGGGTCTGCAGGTTATCTTCTCAGCCCTCCTTCTGATCTGTGCAATACAGATAGTCCTCAACTTAAAGAATTAATTGAGTGACTATCCGAAGTTACAATGGCACTGGAAAAAAGTGACATTACAACTTGCACTTATGACCGTTGCAGCCTCCCCATGGCTACATGATCAAAATTTGGGTGCCTGGCAACTGGCTCATATTTATGACGGTCCTGGGATCATGTGAGCCTCTTTTGGAACCTTCTGACCATCAGCGAAGTAATCCGATTCACTTAACAACTGTGTGACTAACTTAACTGCAGCAATTCACTTAACATTAGCAAAAAAAAAAAAAGGCTGCAAACAGGGCAAAACTTACTTAACAAATGTCTCGCTTAACAACAGAAATGTTGTGGTCGTAAGTCGAGGGTTCCCTGTGTTTAGAACTCCCTCACAGTGATTACATTTTATTACTGCTATATAATTTCACACTATCATTTTATTTACATTTAAAATGAAATGAAGCTTCCCGTTGCTTCTGTAACATGTGCAGAATATCTTTCCTGTAGGCAAATGATGGGCTGCGTTTGCCCAACATTTTTTCTTCTGTCGTTTAACCAGATTGGTGGGTTGTAGGACTATATGATTCATGGTGTAAAATCATCCTGATTGCTACTGAGAAACGTGTCTTTAATATTTATGTTTTAGCTTCTATTTAGAATTTAATATTTCATTGACAGGTTCTAGTGGCTGTTGAAGAAAAGTACGCTCCTTTTTATTAGATGTGTGTTCTTCATCTTATGAAACAAATGAACCCAAGCAGAGCTCAGTATCAGGAAAAAAAACCCACTACGGCTTTAGATTCTTGACTTTCACTTGAATTTTCCAGGCTTGCAAAAAAAAAACCCAAAAAACCGCCGAAGTACCGGTGGTCCTCAACTTACGATGGTTCATTTAGCGACCGTTCACAGTTGCAACAGCACTGAAAAAAGTGACTTATGATCATCGCAGCATCCCTGTGTTCAAGGGATCAAAATTTGGCTGCTTGGCAACTGATTCGTATTTATGACGGTTGCAGTGTCCTGGGGGTCATGTGATCACTTTTTGGGACATTCTTATGAACAAAGTCAATGGCGAAACCAGATTCACTTAACAGCTGTGTTTCTAACTTAACAACTGCAGTGATTCACTTAGCAACCTTGGCAAGAAAAATCATAAAATGGGGCATTAACGAATGTTTTGTTTAGCAAGATAAATTTTGGATTCAATTCTGGTCATAAGTCAAGGATTACCTGTTTCGCTAGTTTGTTCACTGTTGGATATTCATTTTTTAAATGATAATGAGCCGTGGTGGCAAAGTCGTCAGAATGCAGTATTGCAGACTACTACTGCTGACTGCCAGCTGTTTGCAGTTCGATCCTGACTGGCTGAAGGTTGATTCAGCCTTCCATCCTTCCGGGGTCAATAAAATGGGGATCCAGATTGTTGTGGGGGGATATGTTGACTTAAGAGAGGGCAGCAAAACATTGTGACACAGTATCTAAGTCTTAAGCACTGTTGCTATTGCTTATTTTTGATGACAGAACTTAAAGGTGGAGGCTTGCTCCCAAGTTAACTTTGTGTAACAGATTAGCAATCAGGCTGTTTAAACTGTACAGTCCTCAACATACGACCACAATTGAGGCCAAAATTTCTGTTACTAAGCCAGACATTTATTAAGAGAGTTTTGCCCCATTTTACAACCTTTCTTGCCACAGTTGTTAAGTGAATCACCGCAGTTAAGTTAGTAACACGGTTGTTAATCTGGTTGACTTCGCTTATCAGAAGGTCACATGACCCTGGGACACTGCATAATACAAATCATAAATACAAGTATATTTGCCAACTGTCTGAATTTTGATCACATGATCATGGGGATACTGCAACAGTGATAAGTGTGAAAAATTGACTGTAATCATTTCTTTTTCAGTGCTGTTATAACTTCAGTCACTAAATGAACTGTTACAAGTAGAGGACTATCTGTATTATGTAATTTACCATTTATCTAGTATTCCTACAAATCTTTTCTCAATAAAAAACTGAAAATTATTTTCAGTAGTTTGAGGCATTTGGTCTAAGATCTGACAGTAGCAATTTAGCATATTGGCTGAGGAATTCTGGGAGTTGAAGTCCACGTGTCTTAAAGTTGCCAAGGTTAGGAATCCCTCCCAAACAGTTTGGGAGTTTGCCAAACATACTGCTTGCTCTTGGTCATATTGTCAAGCCCTTTATCTGATGAATTTAATGAAAGTGAAAAGTGGAGCTGCTTAAAGACCTTTTTGCTGTGTTGTGGGAACAATATTTCTTGACTATTGCTCATAGGCTTTGCTATAAAAATACTACATTTTGTGGTAGCATTTCTTATCATAACAGTATTTTAACACAGAAGTAAAATAATTTATGTTGATTAACTTGGGTATAGAACATTTTTTTTGTTTTGTTCTCTCCCCTCCCCCTCCAGTTTCAAGCTGGAGGCAGTATAAAATGTGGTGGAATCATCTCTATCACCACGGTTTTATATATCCACTTGTGTGTTCTAGATAATAGTTTACATTAGTTTAAAAAGTGGAGCTATTGACTATACGGAATAATAGCTGAAATACGCACCTGATGAAAGGTTGAAGTCAGCCTTCATTATCACAATAATATTTGAACAATACACTTGCAGTTAGAAACTTAATGGTTTATTTGAAAAGCCAAAGAACGAGAGCTTAATGACAGTCCCATTCACTTTTCAAAGCAATTTGTTTGTTTGTTTAAGTTTCTCTGTCACCTGTCTTGCTAATGCAGTGACTCTTGGCAGCTTATCTCTATATATAGAAAAGCAAAATACCACTCACACATCATCACAAAATCTCCAGAAATGTAAAGTTTACAAACTTGAAATTTGGCACATATGTTCCTCTTGGGTTCTGGGTGCTTACTAAGAAAGGATTTTTCGAAATGGCCATCACAGCATTAGTATTTCCTGTATTATTATTAACACGCTCTGATGCTAAGGAGTTCTACTCCCCCTCCCCACCTGAAAAGAAATTTGTTCCAAATGCAAAACATGAGCAGAGGAGAGGAGTTTCAGTTAGTTTCACAGCACCAAACAGCTTTAGTACAGAACAGTTGAGCTAAGCCACCCTCAGGCTCCTTGCTGTCTCCTTGCTCACAAAGCAAATACTGTTTCAGTTTCCAAACAGCCCTCAACACTCTCACATATTGACAGGAGGCAGGTAGGCAGAGCCAGAATTTTCTTCCCCCAAAACTAAGCCTGACCACATAGTTTCGTAGCGAAGCATGGGTATCAAGCTAGTAAGAAAATAAAAGGTAAAGCAGTATACTTTTATTAAATACCAATATCATGCACATTGCATAATTTCTGTGGTCATGAGGCCAGCATGACTATACGCTGAAGTGCAGGGAACGCTGTTAACATTTCCACTAAAGTGGTACCTATTAATATACTTGCTTTGCAAGCTTTCGAACTGATAGGTGGCTGGGACATGGCTCAAGTAATGGGAGCTCACCCTGTTGTGTGGAGCTCGGGCTTCTCCAGCTGGCAAATTCAAGGTCTGAATTTGCTGAGACATTGTGCCTCCTTACAAGAAACTAAACAGTTAAAAAGAGCTAAAAACAATTAACGTTAGAATAAAAAGTCAAAAATTGAGTGTAATGACAAACTCTTATGTCATGTCTTAAAATTAGAAACGTAATTGATGGGCAGCCTTGAGGTGAGAATCTTCTCTTACCCATCAGCCTCCCCCATTAATCGGCCTCTGTTGGAGGAGGAGGGGGTGGCCAAGCAGGAGAGCAAGTTTTTAAGCTCTTCTAGAAGCCAGGAGGGTGAGGGAGGCTCTCAGCTTTGATGGAAGAATATTGCAGAGGACTGGGACCACAGCTGAAAATGCACTACTCCTGGTGATGACCTGCAACTCAGTACAGAGATAACACAGGCAGCTGGCAGTTCAAATTGCCCCTTTATTGCTCCAAATTTGCCCAAACGCTTCCACATTTCTGGCAAGCCCCAGAGCAAAGTGATGACAAACACACACACACACCTCAAGCAAGCCTCTGGCTGCAAATAGTCCAGCCCAATGCTGTGAACACCACAACTGCACAGCAATAAATCCAGCAGGGCAAATCAAGGAGTTCAGGAAGCAAAGGATCCAGGTAATTAGTCCAGAAAACTAGAAAGAATGCAAAGACTCTTGGGAAGTTCAAATGTCGGCACTCAACACTTCAGGAACTGACAAATGCCCCTCCCCACAGTGGCTCCTTAAATCTCAGTCCCCAGGTGTGCCTTGTGAAGAGGGGTGAGGTGCTCTCCCGAGGAACTGGCTCAATCTGCGCTGTTTTCACCTTCTCTCCACTCTCCGTGCTCGAGGATCAGGAGTGGGTGGTCCTTACTCATCGCCTGAGCTCTGTCTCTCAGGTTCATTGCTTAGCCTCTCTTGGTCATCCTGCCCTCACTTACTCCTTGCTTACAAGCCATCCCAATCCTGAAAAGTCCTGGCCTGACTGGCTCTGTTCTTCCCCATTTTCTTCTCAAGCCAACAAAGGCGCCCCCTTGATTTCTGTCAACTCCAGTTGACAGAAGTTGGAGTTCTAGCTCATCTTCCCCCACCTATTCAGGCTCCAATGGGGCATGATACCTGCCAGCCAAAATTGTTTGGCTGATGGGATCCAAAGCAGGCCCTTTCTGCTAAGAAACAAGTGAACTAATCCCATCGGGATAAGACAGTTCATCAGATACCCTCATAAACTTTTATCTCATAAACTGCTGACACACACACAAACACACAAAGCCAGCTTAGACACAAGAGAATAATAACATAATTTGAATACTCTAAAATCTATTATTTGAATCCGTCCTCACACATTTGGAAAAAATCAATTACTCAGCAAATATTGGTCACTTTTAGGAGTCTGGTTTTTTAAGTCTTCTCTTAAATTGGTTTTAGGCTCTAGGCATGCTCAATATATTGTACGTGAAGAGAGGGAATGTACAGGTAGTCTTCAATTTACGATCACAATTGAGCCCAAAAATTATGTTGCTAAGTGAGACAGTTGTTAAGTGATTTTGCCTCATTGTATGACATTTCTTGCCACAGTTGTTAAGTGAATCTGGCTTCCTCATTGACTTTGCTTGTCAGACAGTCGCAAAAGAGGATCACGTGATTCTGGGATACTGCAACTGTCATAAATGTGAGTCAGTTGTCAAGGAATCCAAATGTAAATCATGTCCCCATGGGGACACTGCAATGGTCATAAGTGTGAAAGATGTTCATAAGTCATTTTTTCCAGCACCATTGTAACTGACTATTCACTAAATGAACTGTGTAATTTGAGGACTACCTGTATTCATTTAAAACACTCGTTCATCTGTACGGAATTGGATTGTCATATAAGATGTGTTTGCCAATTTTGCATATGGTTAAATAATCTGAACTCTTTAAACCAGAGTTGGAAGGGACCTGGGAGGTCTTCTAGTCCAACCCCCTAGCTCAGGCAGGAAACCCTATACCATTTCAGACAAATGGTTATCCAGTCTCTTCTTGAAAATCTCCAGTGATGAAGCACCCACAACTTCTGGAGGGAAACCGTTCCACTGATTAATTGTTCTAATTGTCAGGAAATTACTTCTAAGTTGCTTCTCTCCTTGATTAGTTTCCATCTGTTGCTGCTTGTCCTGCACTCTGTTGCTTTGGAGAATAGCTTGACTCCCTCTTCTTTGGGGCAGCCCCTCAAATATTGGAAGACTGCTATCATGTTACCCCTAGTCCAGCTTTTCATTAAATTAGACATACCCAATTCCTGCAACTGTTTGCTTTTAGCCATGCTGCTTTCTAATAATAAAACATGCAAGTAGTTGTGAAAGACAATTTGAAAATAAGCTAAAGTTGATGGGACTTTCTGATTTATGTGTGCGTACGTGCTTTTGGCTGACTCTGCCAAAGCCAGTTGCAGTTCTGGGCACTCTTTCCAAAATTGTATTGGAGTAGTATGTGCTCAAATGACATCCAGCCAATGACAGCATCTGTCATGAATGGTGACATCATTGGCTGTATGCCACACTCTCTTCCTTGTCTCTCATGGCGCCTATGAGGGTCTCAATTACTCATTACCACTATCTTGAGTTTGTTGCTGCCCCATTGGTGACAGTTTTAAGAGCAAGAACTGGCCATAAGTCACTTTTTTTCAGCAATGTAATTTCAAACAGTTGCTGAACAAATGGTTATAAGTAGAGGACATATAACCAGTCCCTTTAGTGACCGTTCAAAGTTACAGCAGCCCCCCAAAAAGTGACTTATGACCATTTTTCACACTCAGTGATGATTATAGCAACCTGATGGCCACATGATCAAAATTCAGATGCTTGGCAACTGATCCATATTTATGATCGTTGTAGTGTCATCCTGGGATCATGCAATCACCTTTTGTGACCTTCTGACAAGCTAAGTCAGTGGGGAAGCCAGATTCAGTTAGCAACTGTGGCAGCAAATAAGGTCATAAAATGAGGTAAAATTCACTTAACAACTGTTTCACTTTCTGACCTGACTTTAAGAGCTCTTCTGTGTAAAACACTTTTTTACGACCACAATTGAGCACAAGATTTCTGTTGTTAAGTGAGACATCTGTTAAGTGAGTTTTGCCCCATTTTACAACTGTTGTTGCCATGGTTGTTAAGTGAATCTGGCTTCCCTATGTTTGTCAGAAGGTCACAAAAATTGATCACATGACCTTGGGATATAGCAACTATCATAAGTGTGAGTCAATTGCCCAGCGTCTTGAATTTTGATCTTATGATCATGGGGATGCTGTAAAGGTGGTTTAACTGTGAAAAACGATTACATTTTTCAATGATTTTGTAACTTTTAATGGTCACTAAATGAACTGTTGTAATCTGAGGACTACCTGTACTCTAAGTGACAAATAGTCCATGGCCTGGATTGCAGAGGCTATTTGAGAAGGATTGTCGATTATTCCATCTTTCTTACTGATTGATGTCATATTGATTATTCCATACAAACGTCAAGATTCAGGAATTCTTTGACTCTTGATAAAGCCTTGTTTGAATCTCAGTTTGATTTATCTAAGCAAGGTCTTTGGTTGTGTGTCTGGATAACAAAAGAAAGTTAATTGGTTAAAATGTTCTTTTACAAAGGCCAGATTAAGTCGTCTATTTTGTTTTTTGAGTCAATCAAATCAAGTCTGCGCTTCATGAAGGCCGGCAATCTTTTAACTAATTAAAAAAAAAGTGATTAATTGCAGTAAACAGAATTTGAGCAGGCATGGGCAAGAACGTAATTCGTGAATCCCATCAAACCCTGCAATTGAGCGTTCAGTTTGCATGAGCATATAATTGTTTTTCTCTAGCAGTCAAGTAAGAAATATAACATACTGTGTAATTTCATTATTTTGAGAGCTCACTTAAATTACTTTCAGGGATAAATTCCTTTTCCATTCAAGTTAACCATAGGGAATGTAGACCGTTTATGGTTTTTCCTTGTAATCAGATGAACTCTTTCCCCTAGAAGAGTAAAAATTTCCTGAAGAAACTTAATTATTCAGAAAAAAAAATCTAGACTCCTCCAGTTGTTGAATTCTTCAGTCTGATTCCTGTGTGGCAAAACCACAGCATAATATTTCTTCTTATAGTCTATAAATTTTGTAATAAATGCTGAAGAATGAAACAAAACGTTTTCAAAGAAAAACCAGAAAGTCCAGTGTTGAATTTATGTTTTCCAACAAAGAAATAAAGGGAGACTAAGTATAGATCTATTTTAAGCTATTTAGTTCTCATCAGCCAGCCATACCCTTCTGGGATTCGAACCAGGGCTTCTTGAAACAGTACCTTTGGGATCCCAAGATATTGGAACTCCAGAAATTTTATTGACTTAAAATTGGACAAAAATATGCTTTTTGTGAAATCTACAAAGGATGCTTCTTTTTTTTTCCGACTGCAAAAACAAGTTTCACTTTAAAAGTAACTTGTTAAACTGTGTTTTGCATAGAGAAGCAGAAAGAGTTTGCCACACTTCAGTGGAAGCTTAGAATAAATGAAGTAAACATTGCTGAGGCAGTAGTTACCAAAAGGCCATCAAAATCCAGAATGAGAGATACAAGCTTTGGAAGAGGCCTTTTTTGTTGCTCTTCTCTTTTGTGGAATTGTTTAAAAATGTCAGAGAGGGCCTTGTTATGGACTGGCAGAGTTTCAAATTCCAATTTCAATGTAATGTTTTTAAACAGTAAAATTGCTTCATAACATCAATTGCATCTCAGTTACAAAATGATTAAGCTTATTTTACTTTTAATTATCTAGGGCTTTTCTGTATGGTTTCTTCAATAACAATTTGGCTGTAATTTTCCCAAGTCCCTTCTTGTACAAAAGCAAATGGCCAAAATGGTTAAAACCTCATTGCCAATTACTTGACTTCTGATTTTCTTGTTTCTATGCAGAGAAATTTGTCCCTGCCACAAGATCTGGTCTATTTTCATTTGTCTGTAAGCTACACTACAGCTGCTTCAAACTGGCTCATAGCCAGTTTAAAATGAAGGCTGAATCTGTTTCTGAACTAATGCTTAAAGATCTAGCACAGACTGACCCCGACACCAGGACACAAAATCTTACACTGTATAATGGCTTCATTTTTTTTTTTTTTTGAAGATCAGCGTTGCCTTAATGGTAAAGGTAAATTAATTGACAGGCACAGAAAAAGTAAAATATGGGTAACCCTCGATTTACTATCACAACTGAGCCTAAATTTTCTGTTGCTAAGCAAGATAGTTAAGTGAGTTTTGTCCCATATTATGGCATTTCTTGCCACAGTTGTTAAGTGAATCACTGCAGTTATTAAGTTAGTTATATAGTTGTTAAGTGAATCTGGCTTCTCCATTGACTTTGCTTGCAGTGTCCCTGGGATCACTTGACCCCCCTCTTGTGACCTTCTGACAAGCAAAGTCAACGGGGATGCCGGATTTGCTTAACAACCATGTTACTAACTTAATAGAAGCAGCGATTCACTTAACATCTCTGGCAAGAAAGGTCATGAAGTGGAGTAAAACGCACTTAACCATTGTCTTGCTTAGCAACAGAAATTTTGGACTTAACTGTGGCTGTAAGTCAAGGATTCTTTTAGGGAGACAAAAGAACCTTTTAGCTTCTGTTGGATCTTTACTATCTTTACATGTGCAATGCTTCCATCATTTGAGAGTGGGTGAAAATTGTTTTTACTTTCTCATAAGGACTTGGTTTTTCTTCTATGCTTTTGGGTGTTAACGCTGCCGGCTTTATACAGCATTTATGCCGTTCGTTGAAATACGGTGAGAAGAACATAGACACAAATCCCTTGTCTGTCTTTGATTTGTCTTATCATTTAATACCAACTTTCACTTACTCGGGGATTTTTTATTTTGTAAGCGTGGCAGCAATGTCTCAGCGTGTTCTTGAAACATCTTGGATAGGCACTTAAAATGCAAGTGACAAGGTTTTTATAAACATGTGCCAGGTTAATCAGCTTGGTTAGGGAACTGTTGTAGGAGGAGAGTCCTATTAGGCCAGTGTTTCTCAACTTTGCCATGTTTCGAATTGGTGCTGTGGCTGCCTAGGGATACCTGGGAGTTGAAGTTCATCAGCTCTCATTGTGTTACCTAGTTTGGGTAATGAACCCAACAACCAAGCCCAGAGAACACCAAGGACTCTTCATTTCAATACTGAACATATTCTCCTTTGTCGAAGACCATCTATCTTAAACTTGCCAAGGTTGAAAACACTGTGCTAGTCTTGATAGCCAAGGGTCAGAAAATCTGGTAGCATTTTTTGAGATTGTTTTATTCAAAGCATGAGGTTTTCATGAACTGGTGTTCACTTCATTAGATGCACAGAGTGGTTTGACTGCTACAGGAGCACGTTATCAGTTAGCAATTGTAAAGTATTAAGAACTCACTGTGTTGCAAAATCCTTCTGAGATGGCCTGAAACCTCTTTGATATGTAAACTCAGCGGTTTCTCATTCAGTTGTGCTGCCAAAGTTCCTTTCTTCCAAAACTGCCATTCGGAGATCTGTGTTGAAATGTCCTAGGAGATTAAAAATGCTGCTTTAACTTTGTTCTTATTTTGAATCCTGACATCGAACTCACACTGTGGTTAATGGTTTTGTGCAACATCTGGTATGTTTGTCCTACATAGAATCTAGGGTGTCACTGCTGGCAGATGATGGCAAGTATCACCTCAGATTGAGTTAATGTGAAAGTGCCTGTAGCTGTATGCTAAGAGATTGGGACCTGGGATTGCAATATTGTTATAGATGTAGGGATGAAGTAGCTAGGTCGGGGGGGGAGCTATGGCATTGTTATGAGTTGTGGACTTCAGCTTCCAGAACGGCTCAGGAATTCGGGGAGTTGAAGTCTATGAGTCAAACAGACCATAGTTCCCTATCGCCACAGACCGTTCTCATCCTGGACATTCATATTTCGAACTGTTACCATCAGGGAGGTGTTGTAGGTGTCTTAAAATGAGGACTAATAGATTGAGAAACAGTTTCTTTTCCAAGGCAGTAATTGTCTTGAATCAAACAGTGCATTTGTGATTTAGTCCTATTATTATTATTATTATTATTATCTCTGTAGTATGATTGTGATGTGGTATTTGGGGCACTGTGCTGGAGTAGCTTTCAAATTTCATTGTATTTGTGGAATGTAATGACAATGAAGGTATTCTATTCTATTCTATCTCCTATTCTATTCTATTCCTATTCTATTCTATTCTGTCTCTGAGTAGGAGAAGGATCTGGCTCTTGTATTCTATTGTTTCAAGAAAATTTGTGAGAATTTGCTTCAGATTGTGTAGTTGTCTCTGTGGACTTCAACACCCAGAATGCTGGCTGAGGAATTCTAGGAATTGAAGTCCATAAGTCTTAAAGTTGCCAAGGTTGGACACCCCTTGTATGAAGTATTGGTATGAAGCTGCTGCTTCTTATCCATTCTTGAATATATTTTTAATCTTTTAAGCTGTTTTTAATATGAATAAAGTGTTCCACCTGATTATTAAAATAAACTTAGTTCTCATTGGGTACATTGGCAAAGCAATTTAGTCAGGGAATAGCCCCTGGGGAATATATAAATCATAGTAATAAACCTTTTTTAAAATTTAGAAAATAGTTTTGACATGGTATTTACCTTTAAATTGATGGCCCTTGTTATCCCTCAGCCTTATCGCATGCAGTTTTGTATATTTATGGATGATAATTGCAGGCACATTTTTGCAGAAAAGTGTTTATATATCCAGATTTTTGGTATGTGGCTTTGGTCTCTGTGCCATTTTGAACTTACTTAAGGTTCAACTTACACAAATCCACAGGTCATTAAAGGGCCATAGTTCCTCATCCCAGGGCAGCAACTCTACTTAATCCCCACATCTACATCCCAGGCCCCAACCGCTTAACACACAGCTACAATTAATTTCTATAATTGCCCATCTCAATCCAGTGACTCTGTTGATGTACACCATAAAAAATAAAATAAAAACAATAGTCAGCCTATCCATCCATCCATCATCACTGAGTAAAACTACAGATATTCCTCGACTTACAACAGTTCATTTAGTAACCATTCAACGTTACAATGGCACTGGAAAAAGTGACTTACGACTGGTTTTTACACAACCGTTGTAGCATCCCCATGGTCACATGATCAAAATTCAGGCGCTTGGCAATTGGCTCATATTTATGATGGTTGCAGTGCCCCAGGGTCATGCGATCACCTTTTGCAACCTAAGTCAATTGGGTAGCTAGATTCACTTAACAGTAGCATGACTAACTTAACAATTGCAATGATTTGCTTAACAACTATGGGAAAGAAAGGTTGTAAAATTGGGAAAATTCTCTGAACAGCTATCTCACTTAGTAATTTGGGGCTCAGTTGTGGTCCTAAGTTGAGGTCTACCTGCATAATAACTAAGTTAATGTAGCCAATCCAGCTCTGAAAAAGTTAATTCAGCTTGGTCAGCCAACCCACTTAATTTAGCTTATCCAACTCTGAAATTCTGCCTAGACACCAGCTGATTGCTATTTGCAGAACTTTTTCGTCAGTTGCCATACACTGGAGGTCTTTTTATCCATGATTGCACTGACCGCTGTGGTCGGTTGGAATGGAACTCTATGAATAATGGGGGCCACTTGCATTTCTGCCACTTATTATAATTTTACTACAGCGTTCTTATTTCACTTGTACATTGCCCAGACTCCCACTCTGAGGGAGACGGGTACTTTCTAAATCCAATAAACACATTTCTTGCCAATCTTAGTTCCCTTTCGTCTCTCCATTTCACTGTGTAACCTACCCATAGAGGCAACCCCATCTAGCCTGGAACTGGTGGACCCAAAGCTATTTTGGACACTGGAATAATTCACGTATGGCATCACTTCAGTCGCCAGAGGTGGAGATACGCAATTGGATATCATTGGCCTACTGCTAGTCCCTCACCCCAGGCAGCTGGAAGCCTCATGTAGTTGTTAAAAAGGAGAGGAAGGAGCACCAAATATGGTGGCACAGAGGCAGGACCTCTGTGGGACCCTTGGTCCTCTCTGAGCTTGGTGGTTTTCTTGCATATGTTTCATTACCCAAACTAGGTAACATCATGAGTGCTTGAGTGTTAACTACTTTACTAATGAAACCATCACAAAGAGTTGGACACAATTTAGTGACTGAATAATACCCACCTGCATTTCGCCGAGCTTCGTACATTGTCTGAGGTTTCAAACTTGATTCACATGTCTTAGTTGGCGGTGCTACTAGTGCAGTGTTGGCAAATCTTTTCGACACCGAGTGCTGAAATGGGAGTGCATGTGTGTGGGAGGTGGGGGGAGCACCAGAAATTAGAAACTCCCTCGCACGTGGGAGTGCCGGAAACTGGAAGAGCAGTTTCCCAGCGTGCGTGTATGCGCCAGGAAGCTGAGCTTCTGGTTCCTGGTGCGCATATGTACACGAAAACCAGCTGGCCAGCCCGCATGCGTGCACCGGAAACCAGAAGAGTGACGGGTGATGGCTGGCGTGCCCAGAGAGATGGCTCTGCATTGTACTTTTGGCACACATGCCATAGGCTCGCCATCGCGGCACTAATGGTTGTCAAACTGTGTGCAGCGATGCCTTAGGGTGCTGCAGTGATGTCACTCACTGCTTTGTTTGTTACATAGTAAGATAATCCCACTGTGCCCCATGGGTTTGTTGTGGTATCACAATTTGGGAACCACAACATTAAGCCCTGGTTTTCAGTGCTTCTGTTTCCCTTGGAACAACAGGGGGAAATTTAGTTCCTGGGCTTACGTTTGAGGATTGCCAAAATAACATCAAGCATCGCTATTGTTAATTTACTTGCAATTTAATTGAAAGAGAGAGAGAGAGAGAATGTTTCCATGGTGTAGGTTTTTTGGTTTTGTTTTGTTTTCTGAAATACTCATTAGTAATTAAGGATCATGGAATACAAATTAATTTTAAACAGTCCTTCCAAATATATTTTCCCTTAAGTGTTATAGGGTTTTTTTTTTTGCTTTTTTTTTTTTTGAGGCCCCTCTTTTGTTAATGTTACTCTGATCTCATAGTATTTTGAATCTAAAGACTGACTTGCCAATTTAGATAGCCAGATTCTTTTTCTCAATTGCAACTTCAAACTATTTAAATCTGAAAGCAAGTACATTTCTTCAAACGTTGCTGAAAAATAATTTGGTGAAAGATGTGGGTCCTGCAAGATACTGGAGATCCTAATTTATTCTATGCAGTTTATTTACATTCATTTTGCTATTCTCCCTTTGCACCGCATTCCAGACTGGATTTTGGAAAAGAAATAAAGTCCTGATCTCCTGCTTTGATGACAATGTTAAATGTACTTTTAAAAATGTAGTGGTTGCATTAATGTGCAGCAGCAATGTGCAAGTCCAGGCAGGATCGGAGTCCTTTTTGTGTTATCTTACATCAAGTTCTTACAATCAAGGACTTACAACCATTCCTTTCGTGAAGGTTCAAAGTTACAACATCATTGCAAAAAGTGACTTGTGACCGTTTTTCACACGACTGTTGCAGCATCCCCAGGGTCACGTGATCAACATTCAGACACTTGACATATATTTATGACGGTTGCAGTGTGCAGGAGTCATGGGATCTCCTTTTGTGACCTGCAAAGTCAATGGCGGGTGGGGAGGAACCAAGATTCTGTAACAACCATGCTACTGACTTGACAACTGCAGCAATCCATTTAAAAACGATGACAAGAAAGTTCGTAAAATGGGGCAAAACTCGCTTAACAAAAGCCCTGTTTAGGAACAGAAACTTTGGGCTCTATTGGGGTCACAAATCAAGGACTACCCGTATCACTTAAAAACAAAAATCTTAATACTTACACTGGCAGTACAAGGTTTAATACTGCCACCAGAGTGGACCCCCAAATCTTAGTATTGCTGTACAGGTAATCCTCGACTTACAACCATAATTGAGCCCAAAATTTCTGTTGCTAAGTGAGATGTTTGTTAAGTGAGTTGTGCCCCTCTTTACGGTTTGTCTTATCACAGATGTTAAGTGAATCACTGCAGTTATTAAATTAGTTATATGGTTGTTAAGGGAATCTAGCTTCCCCACTGACTTTGCTTGTCAGAAGGTGGCAAAAGGGGATCACCTGGCTCTGGAACACTGCAACTGTCGTAAATATGAGTCAGTTGCCTTTCCCTTTCTCCACATGCCCCCCACCCCATTTGCTTATGTATTTTTATATTTAACTCTATAATCTAATTAAAACATTTAAAAGTAAATATGAGTCACCGTTGCCAAGCGTCTGCATTTTGATCATGTGACCACGGGGATACTGCAACAGTCGTAAGTGTGGAAAAACAGTCATAAGCCAGGTTTTTCAGTGCCATCGTAACTTGGAAAGGTCACTAATTGTACTGCTGTAAATTGAGGACTACCTGTACTATAGTTTCTGATCAGCAACTTTAGACTGTGATTTGTTAAATGGAGCTAATTGGTAGCCTCTTTAAGGTTCTGCTCTCTCAACTTACACATAATGGGTGCTTTAGGTCAGGTTGCTAATTTTTTTTAAGAGGCGCCCCCTTTTTTTAAACATTGGCCAGCGACCTTCTTAGCATGTCCGTAGAACCTAGGGGCTAATTAACTTTATTGTCTTCTGTTTCTTCTCCAGTGAACACTTGTCTTGTTCATTCACCTTCTTCTTGCACGGGGACAGCAACGTTTGCACCAGTGTGGAAATAAACCAGCATCAACCTGTATACTTCCTGAGTGAAGAACACCTCACCCTCGCCCAGCAGTCAAACAGTCCTTTCCAAGGTAGGGTTTGTTTGCCTGACTACAAAAATGGAATCCTTCTCTTTTCCAAGCTTTAAATATTGTGTGTGTGTGGGGGGGGGGGACACAAGAGATGATCACACACTGGGAAAACACCTGGTGAGTTTCAGATTGTTTTTCCCATCAGTGATTTATTTGAGTTGTGCTTAATTTTTTTCCCCATTTTGTCAGAGAGAACATCCATCATAATAAAATTAAGCAGATGACAGTGGTTTGGGACTAAGTATGCTGGTTACAGGTTAAATTTATTAAGATATTTCGTATTTAACACATCCTACAATAGGATGATGTCCTGTTTTTGTTTTGGAGATAAGGTAATAAAAATCTGAAATAAATCCTGAAATAAAATGAACAATTTTTTAAAAAAAGTCATTGTAGAAAGAATGATAATCTGGATAGGGTCTAAAAATTGCAGGTCCTTGAAAATTGATAGCATATAAGCATCTCTCTGAACAAGGTTTTCTTTAACAGTTGCCTAAAAGAAGACACCTTAGGACTAGTTTAGTGGTGGCTAACCTTTTGGGGCTCCTGTGCCAAAAATTGCACCTGCGCCAGTCCACACACTTGCATGCCAGCACCCAGAATGCAATGCATGCTCACGCCCCCTGCGCATGTGTGCGCAATCCCCCTGCCACCCCCTTACTTGCACTGCGCCTCACAGCTGATTTTTTGGCTAGTTTGAGGCTTTTTTTGGCCTCCCAGAGGCTTTGAAAAAGCCTCTGCAAGGCTTTTCAGGCTGAATTATAGGCCCATTTCGTCACTTCCAGTATTACAGGAAATGACGAAATGGGCCTATAATTCGTCTTGAAAAGTCTTGCAGAGGCTTTTTCCAAGCCTCTGGGAGGCCGAAAAAGGCTTCAAACCAACACCCCCCCCCCAAAAAAAAAATCAGCTGTGAGGTGCGCACATGCGCAGTGAGGTAAGTTTGCCTGCAGCTCACGTGCCAGTACAAATGGCTCTGTGTGCCATAGGTTCGCCATCACGGGACTAGTTGTACTTATAAAGGAGAATCTTTGTAGCTGAGGGTTGAAATGAGGGGTCCTGGGTGATCTTTGAGCTTGGTTGTTTTCTTGCAGACATTTTACTACCCAACTAGGTAATATCATCAGTGCTAAAAATGATTGTAGACAGGAGGAGCAGGAAGGACTGTGGGGGTCCTTGATGCTCTCTGAGCTTGGCTGTTTTCTTGCAGATGTTTCATTACCCAACTAGATTAAATCATCAGTGCTAGAAAGGGAGTGGGGTTTGCAAACCAATGATGTTACCTAGTTCGGTAATGAAATGTTTGCAAGAAAACAGCCAAGCTCAGAGAGCACCAAGGAAACCAATCCCTCACCCCTCCAGCTGTACTTCCCTCAGCAAAGAATTTCATAATTGTGGTGCTGTCATTAAGCTGGCCCTGCTGTTATGAACCCAAATTGACTTCTGGGGGGTTCAATCAGTTGGTTTTAAGGCCGGGGGGGGGGGGGAAGTTTAGATGGAATTGAGGGAAGCAGTCTTTTAAAGGTTTGAAGTCAGACAGATTAAATTGGGGCCTAGAGGTTATAGGCAGAAATTTGATGCTTCCTAACAGCTGTTTATCTTTCAAGACTGGTGTTTCCCTCCGTATAGCTTAACTAGCTTAACTTGGGTCTACAGCAGTTGCAGTTTCCAGACAGTTTCTTAACATAGCCCGAGCGCTCTGCCAGCGAGCTCCGTTTTCGGCTGCGACGGCCTCCAGCAAGCCTCTGCCAGTGAAAAAGGAGCTCAGTTGGGCCATGCAGGCAGATCATTCCCTGTTTCCAGGGCGGCCTGCGGGCCAGATATAAGGTTGGATCTGGCCCCCAGGACTTGAGTTTGACACCCCTGCTCTACACGGAATGTGTTGCACAAAGTTATTTAGACATTGATCACTGAGGCTTGCCCGTTAACAGATAACAAATAATCAGAGTTGGAAGGGACCTTATAGGTCATTTAGTCCAACCCCCCCCCCCCCCGCCCAAGCGGGAGACCCTACACCATTTCTGACAAATGGCAGTCCAATCTCGAGTTAAGTTCAGTTAAGGGTACAAGTAATGTAATCGGTCAAAGATGGGCATGGCTCCTCTTTGTGACTGGTTGGCTGGGTTTGTAGCAATACTGTACTGGCAGTCTTTGGCTTATGACCATCCATTTAATGAAAGTTATGACAGCCTTGGGAAAAAATTATTTTTTCCTGTCCCCAAAGTTATACGGCTGCTGCACCACCTCTGCTGCCATTGGATCGCAATGTGGGTGTTTGGCAATCAGCTCACCTCGATGACTAGCTGGAATGTGTAGGTGCTTGACAAGTGTCCCGTGGACACGCAGTTGTGACTTGCCATCTTCTCGGCTGGTTTTCAACAAGCAGCATCAATTGGATCAGGAAGCCAGATTTATTCAACACAGTGGTTGAACTGAACGACCGCAATAAAAACGGTCATGAAGCCGAGTCGAGATGGATAATGACTCTCAATGAATGATTGCATCATTTAGTGGCCAAAATTCCACTTGCAATTGTGGATGTAGGTCAAAGCTACTTGCATATTGAAACCAAGGATAAACCCTAAGCTATGCATTGGTTACAGATAGTCCTTGACTTACAAACATTCATTTAGTGACCTTTCAAAGTATTTTCACATTCATGACCATTGCAGCATCCCCATGGTCACGTGATCCAAATTCGAATGCTCGGCAACTGACTCATATTTATGATGGTTGCAGTGTCCAGGGCTCATGTGATCACTTTTTGCAAACCTCTGACCAGCAAAGCCAACGGGGTTGGGGTTGGGGGAGGAGAACCAAATTCACTTGTTACTAAGTTACCGGGAATAGCTGCAATGATTCACTTAACAACCGTGGCAAGAAAAATCATAAAATGAGGCAAAACTCACTTAGCAACTTAACTCGCGTAGCAACGGCAGTGCTGGGCTCCATTGTGGTCGTAAGTCGAGGACTACCTGCACTTCCTGTGGCATCTTATCTCATCCAGAATTAAGCCAGTGTCCCAATCCCCAGGCCTGAAAGCAACCTGTGCTCAAGACTTTTTTTTTGTCATTTGGGGATACAGTTTGAATTCCTTGGCTCTCATTGAGCCTGCCACTGTCTCCGGGCAATTGTCAAGCACCTACACATTCCAGTAGGAAAGAGAGATAATGTAATCCTTATAGTGATGACACAGCAGTGCGGATCACTGGATCTCCACCCCTGCTGACTTAATATAAATAGGGAAGGGAAAGAGGATAGAATTTTGTGGAATGCCACAAGGCCAAACACACCCAACCCCACGGAAGGTGAACAGAAATCTCCCAGTAACAGTAGCGGGTTTGCACGCAGAAATAAAATGATCATCAGAAAAACAGAGTCAGAAGGGAGCTTGGAGGTCTCCTAGCCCACCCCCCACCCCCCCATGAATGAAACCACTGTATTGGTTTCCCTGTAAAATTCCCTCCCCCTCAGTGATTTCATTGAGGGAACCAAGATAATCAAAAGAAACAACTCCATGTTTTTCTTCAAAATTCACCAGTTAAGGCGGGGTGTCAAACTCAATTTCATTGAGGGCTGCATCAGGGCTGTGGTTGACCTCAGGGTTGGGGTGGGTGTGACCAACTGGGTGGGTGTGGCCAGCTTGACACCACTCCCCAAACCGCTGGCATGTTTCTTCTTTGCATTGGGCAGACCGGGACGATGTCATGCTGGCCTGATCTTTCCTCTTTGCAAGACTGGGATGATATTTCCTCTTCGCAATGGGTGGACCAGGACGGCCCCACAAGCCAGATCCAACCACATTGAGGGCTGAATTCGGCCCGCAGACCTTGAGTTTGACACCCCTGAGTTAGGCGACCAAAAATGTTTGTGTGCTAAGTCTAGATTTGAAACAAGACTGGCTAAAGAATAGGCTTCTTACTACAGGCAGTCCTGGACCTATAGCCATTTGTTTAGTGACCATTCAAAGTTACAACGGCGATGGAAGCAGTTATGACTCTTTTTCACACTTTTTTCAGGGCCACATGATCAAAACTCAGATGCTTTGGCAACTGGCATGTATTTGGGACAGTTGCAGTGTGCCGGGGTCATTTGGTCACATTTTGTCAAACAAAATTTAATAATAATATGAATAAAATCAATGGAGAAGCCGGATTCACTTAACAATCATGTTACTACCTTAACAACTTCAGTGATTCACTTAACTGCAAGAAAGTTTGTAAAATGGGGCAAGATGCATTTAAGAACTCTTGGCTTAACAACAGAAATTTTGGAGTCCTTTGTGGTTGTAAGTTGAGAATTACCTGTATTTGCCTTTTACTTTCTCCTTTTGATAAGTACATGTGGAGACTGGAGAGAGTGCAGCAGTGGTAGTATGCTACCGTTTTGGCCCAGTTTGGCTGAACCGGTAGCAAAAATTCCTACCGGTTCGGCCAGTAGTAAAACAAGCCTCAGATGGTCAGCAGAAAAAAGGGGAAAAAAAACCCTATGACTTTATCAGCTGAGAGGAAAAAGAAGAGAAAAGCACAGGATCGGCCTTCCCACCTGCCCCTTTTCTCTTCTTTATCCTCTCAGCTGTTTGGCGCTGCAGGCCTCAGCTGGTGTGGGGAAAGCTGCGTGCACACATCAGGTGTGCGGGTACACAATCACCAAACTGGTAGTGGAACAGGTGGGATCCCACTGCTGGAATACAGGTACTTCTCAACTTATAAACCATGTGTTGAGTGACAGTTCAAAGTTACAAGGCTACTGAAAAAAGGGACTTAGGATTGATCCTTACGCTTACAACCATTCCAGAACCCCATGGTCATGTGATCAAAATTTGGATGCTTGACAATCAGCATTTATTTATGACAGTTGCAGTATCCCAGGGTCATTACGATCACCATGTGGATTACTTGTATAAGGTGTTCCTGGAGTGGGGAGATGAGGAGGAGAATAGGAAACCAAAAATGAAGTGATCACCAGTGGCAGATGTGGAGGCACTAAACATTTAATGACAAAAAGATCCAGCCACTCTCCCTATTGTTGAGACCTGAGTGGCAAACTAGGTGATTTGGGGCTGGTTCAGTTGTGTCAAATTCTCTGCTTCCTCAAATCAATCAGAATAGATCTGGAAGGGACCTTGGAGGTTTTCTAGTCCAACCCCATGCTCAAGCAGGAGACTCTATACCATTTCAAATAGGTGCTTGTCCAGTCTTTTGTTTAAAACCTCCAGTGATGAAGCACCCAAAACATCTGAAGGCAAGCTGTTCCACTGGTTAATTATCCTCACTGTTTGGAAATTTCTCCTTAATTCCAGGTTGCTTCTCTCTTTGATGAGTTTCCATCCATTGCTTCTTGTCCTGCCTGCTGGTGCTTTGGAGAATAGCTTGACTCCCTCTTCTTTGGAGCAACCCCTGAGATAATGGAAGATTGCTATCATGTCACCAATAGTCCTTCTTTTCTCTAGACTGGCCATACTCCGTTCCTGCAATCATTCTTTATATGTTTTTGTCTCCAAGCCCTTAATCATCTTAGTTGCTCTTCTTTGCACTCCCCCCCCCCCCAAAGTCTCAACATCTTTTTTGTAATGTGGTGACCAAAACTGGATGTAGTATTCGAGATGTGGTCTTACTAAGGATTTATTGAGCAGTATTAATGCTTCACGTGATTTTGATTCTGTGTCTCTGCTTATATAACCAAGGATTGTATTACTTATTTTTGGCAGCTGCCGCACACCGGTGGCTCATGTTGATCTCAGTGCAGCACCACTCCAAATTGAGGGGCAAGAGAGTGAGATTAATGTGATCTATATAAATACCTTCTTGTTACCTAGAAATATAAACTTGGGGATCTTGAATTTGGCATTGGATCAGTGACAAGTTTGGGGAAGTACCCATGCTGCTATATGAACAGCTTCCCACTGATCAGACATAGCGTGATACTTTACTAAGTTTGGTGTTGGGAAACCCCAAGTCAACGTATCTGGAGACTTTCCACATTCATTTTGAAGCTGTCTTTAACAGTGCCAGCTTATGATTTCCTGGACTTCATGCAGTGATGTGTCTTTCTTAAATTAGTATTGTATCAACATGGAGCACACCTTGACTTTTGGGTTTGTTTGTTTGTTTGGATTTCACTATTAAGTGACTGGTTGTAGGAGACCAATTACACCTTTTCGTGATCTGCTGAAGTTTGACAGGTGCCTCCCTCTGTGTGGGTGGGTACCCCATTAAGAATCATCCAAAGATTTAGGAAATCCCATGGGATTCTTAAATACTGTGGGAAATTTTTCAGGCAATGTTGCAGTCTTGGTGACCTGTGGAATAAAGAAAGAAAATGGGGCATTAAGGCACGCTTTTTTTTTTTTTTTTTTTGCATTGGCATTCTTAAGAGAAAGCTAGCGTGTGAGTAATGTAAGACTTGGCCAGAAAATGCTGGACATGCTTCAGAATGTATAATCATTTCCCTATCTTTAAGAAAATATTTCTCCTGAGGCACACACATTCATCTTCTTGCTGTAGTTTTTTTTGGGGGGGGCTATTAATGTATAATCTACAATTGTTCACCCCGTTTTCACTGTCAAACAGAAGTCGCTTGTCTTTCATTTATAATTTTCAGATCAGTATACCTTGCTTTAGCATACAGTCTGTCTGTTTCAAACGAATCGTTCAGGATCTCTTCCAACAATGCACCATCCAAAATTCTATAATTTCAAGCCTATAACATGAACATGCATTTCTTTTAAATCAACGGGAATAAAATAAACTTGTTTGTTCACATGCATAAGCTTCTCAGTGAGCCAGGTGCAACATTTGGACTGATCATGTCTCACTTCTCTCAGCCAGATTTAGAGTCCCTGTTCATTTCCTCAAGACCAACAGGGTCAAATTCAGCCCAGATAACCAAGCCAGGGCATGTATCACTCAAATCTGCCTCAAGGCCAGAGTCCAACTGGGAAGGAATCTGAGTTGACTTTATCTATGAGATGTCTAGCATATCTCTCACCATTTCAGTGGCTCCCAATTTTGCTTCCTGGAACAATTCAAGGTGCTGGATATTACTTATAAAGCCCTAGAAGAGAATATTTGTAGCTCAGAGTTGAACTGGAAGGCCCTTGGTGCTCTCTGAGCTTGCTGGTTTTCTTGCAGACGTTTCATTGCCCATCTAAGTAACATCACCAGTGCTGTAGGGAGTGCTATATTTATTTTATATAAATAGAGAGATCAAACCCCATTCCTTCTAGCACTGATGAGGTTACCTAGTCAATTCTGATTGTCTGTATCTGATTGACCCAGAGTCACCCAGCTGGATTTCATGCCTAAGGTAGGACTAGAACTCACCATCTCCTGGTCACCCAGAGAGCTTTGATGGCTAAGATGGGACTTGAACTCCCCTTGTCTCCTGCTTTCTAGCTTGGTGCTTTAACTGACTAGACCAAACTGCCTCTTCATACTAAGTCTTTGTTAGCCACCCCAGAGTACCATTAATGGGACGAGGAGTGGCCACATGAAACAAAATAAGTAAAATGATAATGATTTTTTGTTTGTGTTGAGAATCTTGAATATTGCTGTTGGAATTTACATTAATAGCCAGAACTTCTTGATGACAGTAAATGGGGGTCAGTCTATTTCTGAAGTGATTTTGAACATATTTTAGCAGTTCTTCTGTGTTCAGGTTAAAAAACTGTGTTCAGCAACTTTTCCACTGTGTCTGCATTAAATGTTCTAACTATTGAAATATATCTTTCCCAATATTAGTTAATGTACAGTACTTTCAGAGACCATCCTTTTATTATTAGGCTCTCCTTCATTTATGAAAAAAATTAAACTCTGAACTTTATAGCATCCTGAAATATTGATTTCAGTACATTGTTCTTTTTTTTTTAAATTTTTTGAAAAAGAACTATTTTAAATTACTGTGTGGTATATCAGAATATTGTTTCCATTCTTGATTTATTTCGGTGAGTTTCTGTGTCAGATGTTCAGAAGGATTAATTTCTAGCTGTTGTTACGGAACATGATTCTTATATAACATACTGTTTTAGTACACATACATTTTAATGAGGGACAATAAGTCCTTGTCCTGAAATTGCCAGTAATTAGTAGTTCTTTATTGAACTCAGCTTTCCTTCTAATACAAATAGGACATTCAGTTATTAATTCTTGAGATGTTAACTTTTTGTAGTAGTTCTGGATCTTGTCAGAGTTAAGTGATTATCGATAATATTAAACCATGATTTGGAGTTAAAAACTAGTAGACACAAACTTGCCTTCTTTATCCTGTTCTTTCCTTGCATATTAGCATTAAAAATGGTTCGGTCTCTTTCTGTTTTGTCTGAAATTTGGTAAGTTGCATAAATAATGATTTGTTGCCTACAAATTATAGTTGCATTTTCAAATAAACTCAGACTGACTTTTAAAAACACCCAAATGTTCATGAAAGCAAAGTGAGCCATGTTTAAAATTTTTGGGATCAGGGGAAGTGATATTTCTAATAGACAGGACAGATTAGGGCAAGTAGTCTTTGACTTCCCACCATTCATTTAGTGACCATTTAAAGTTACAATGGCACTGAAAAAAACCCCCTTATGACCAGTCTTTGCACTTATGATCGATCCTTGTACTTATGACCATTAGACAATCCTGATGGTCATGTGATCACAATTTGGGCATTTATAGCATGTATAGATAATCCTCGATTTACAGCTGTTCATTTAGAGACCGTTTGAAGTTACAATGGTAATAAAAAATGTGACTTACGACCATTTTTCACAGTTAAGACCTTTGCAGAATCCCTGTGATTGTGTGATCAAAATTCAGGTGCTTGGCAGCCGATTCATACTTAACACCTGTGGCAGGAAAGTTCATAAAATGAGGCAAACTCACCAAACAAGTGTCTCAATTAGCAACAGAAAGTTTGGGCTCGGTTGTGGTCGTAAGTCAAGGACTACCAGTCTAACATTTGTAGGTTTCTAATTTTCTGAATTCCCCAAAAAGGGCTTGTGGAAAGTGGTGATAGGACCTACATTATTATCAAACTCTGTTCAGTTTTCGAGGAGGTGACGTTAATCAAAGAGAGAATTGACTCTACACCCAGTATCTTTTGCAATCACCTAATTATACTGACATTTTTATCCTGTCCTCTTTTGCAGGCTTAGATGTAATGCTACTCCTTTGTATAAATATTCTAAAAGGCAACGTTCACTCTTAAGCCTCTCTTCTATGCTCAACTTTAGCTGCTGAAAGCCATTTTAATAAGAATTATATGCAGCCCTTGGGGGAAAATATAGTTTGGCATGCCTCCAAAAATAGATATTTTGTTGAGATAGTCCTGAGGAAGTTTTCATTGGAGAGAACCATCATTATTCCATCAGCAGTCTTTGGACATATGATCCGAGGTTAATTATTGCCGTTCTAATGTGAGATATACTTTTCTCTCTCTCTGTCGTTCTAACTTCTAGTTATCCTCAGTCCATTTGGATTAAATGGTACACTCACAGGGCAGTCGTTCAAGCTGTCGGACTCTGCTACGAAGAAGCTGATTGGCGAATGGAAGCAGTTCTATCCAATCACGTCCAACTTGAAAGAGGGACTGGAAGAAAAGCAGGAGGAGATGGATTGGGAAGATGACTCTTTAGCTGCTGTGGAGGTCCTTGTTGGTATGGCCTTTTACAAATGTTTTCCAAACAAGTGAACCTGTATTTGAATTTTTTTGGTTTTTGTTACCATCACAGACCAGAAACCAGAACAAATAAAAGCAGTCAATCAATATGCAATTAAAAATTCTAGAATAAAATAATAAATAACAGATAAAATCTATGATAAAATCCAGTCCGTTAATGATACATGGTCTAACTATAGTAAAATCACAATCCATAAGTACTGCTGTAACTTCAAACGGTCACTAAACAAACTGTTGTAAGTTGAGGACTACTTGCAACTATTCAAATACAGTTTTATACAACAAACGTGGCAAATCCTTTGCGCTGCTTTTTCCTTTCCCTTTTAGTAATAAACTGACTACAGGCCACACAGTTTATAGATTGTGATGGCAATGGATCCATAAGTAGTACTGAAGAATAACCTGTAATGATTTTTTTTCACAATTACAACTGTTGCAGCATCCCCATAGCCATGTGACCAAAATTCAAATGCTTGGCAACTGACTCATTGATGACTGTTGCAGTATCCTGTGGTCACATGATTACCTTTTGCGGCCTTCTGACAAGCAAAGTTAATGGGGAAACCAGATTAGCTTCACCACCATGTTACTAACTTAATAATTGCAGTTGGTTCACTTAACAACTGTGGCAAGAAAGATCGTTAAATGGGGCAAAACTCAATGTCTCACTTAGCAACGTAAATTTTGGGCTCAATTGTGGTCGTAAGTTGAAGATTACCTGTAGTTATAAAGCAATCATTTTAGGATTGTATATCCTGTATTTCCCCGAAAATATGACCTGCCCTGAAAGTAAGTCCTAGCTTGATTTTTTACACGTGCACCCTATATAAGCCCTACCCCCCAAATAAGCCCTAATTAAGACCCTGCCCACTCCAGGGTGCACGGGTAAAAATTAAGCTACAGTGGGGATGGGAGAAGGGGGGAGCTGGCCTACTACTTACCTGTGGACAGTTTTAGTCAGGCCTTGCACCCCCTGACACTTGCCTTGCCGGCCATTTCTTCTGCGGCCAGCTAGACTTTCCTGAAAGCTTCTGCAGCCGATAAAAGGGCTCCGAATCGATCTGGAGCTCTGTTATCGGCTGCAGAGGCCTTCAGGAAAGCCTTGGCACCTGCACAAATTGCTGAAGGCCTCTGGCAGTGAAAAAGAGGCTGGGGATGACGTGCGTAAGTGAGGTTAGTCAGTGGACGACAGTCTCCCCCCCCCCAAAAAAAAAAATAAAATAAAAAAAAGACCTGGTGCCTTTTGGGGAGGGAAAACATATATAAGACAGGACCTTATTTTCAGGGAAACATGGTAGAAGTATAAGATGTCCTGCCACGGGTTATTAAATTATGGCAGTGTCTGTTTGCGAAAGCTAAAGATGCTTAAGATCCACGGGGACTTTTGCAGCAATTAAGGTGGTCCAAAAGCAAGAGTATTGATTCAGAAATATGCTTATCAATTCAGGTACTCCTCGACTTATGACTGTAATGGAGCCTTCCCTTAATGGTTGTTAAGTCATGACAGCTATAAAGCAGATCATCCTGTGATTGGACTCAATTTTATGGCTTTTCTTGTGGCTGTTGTTAGGTGAATGCAGTGGTCGTAAAGTAAATCCCTCAGTTGTAAAGTAAATCCATTGTTTCCCATGGGGCGTTTTTGCTGAAAACTGGAAGAAATTGCTAACCATGGGGCACGGTTGGTGGTGGCGACTGCCATCAGAATTTGGGAACCAGGTTTGCGGGATCTATTGTAACTATGAATGGTCGCTAAGCGGCCAGTCATAAGTCAAGGACTACATGTAACTTCAACAGAGGAGTTATAAAGGTTTGTCCAGAAAATCACCCAGGTTTACCATTTATTTATTTTAGTATCAGATTATTTATTCCTGTATTCCGAAGAAGAAACCTTCTTGTAAATAGCTGTTGGGTGACTCACAATCCATCATGGCAGCCTTTTTGTGAGGACATATAACATGCTGTTACCTGCTTACCTACCTCTTCTCCAGAGCTATCTTAGTCAAGAATTGTGTCATAAACAACACTGATTTAAGAGTTGTTAATTGCTTTCTGAAAATAGCAGTTATTTTGTCCCTGCCTGCTTACTTGCATGGGTATGTACCGTATATACTCGAGTATAAGCCAAGTTTTTCAGCACATTTTTTGTGCTGAAAAAAACCTCCTCGGCTTATACTCGAGTGAGATTCCCCTCTGAAAAAAAAATGGTGTGGAGCTCTGGAGCTGGGCAGCCACTTCCCTGCTTCCGTGTTTCCTTTGCAACTTTTAAGCATGTGGGTAATCGGAAGCAGAAAAGTTCTTGCATGAGGATACATTGTTTTTTCTTTTTTTAACTATTATTTTGGGGGGGAAAGACCCACCATCATGTGAGAATGCTCAGACATGAAATCTATCTGCCTGAAAATAATGTGTGTGTGTGTGTGGGGGAATTTTAACAGAGGGAAGATGTAGGGAGAAGGCAAAAGCGACAGAAGATCCTTCAGGGGAAACTGAGGGGAGGACTCACCCTTGGTCCAGATGAGCCCCCTTCCCCGCCCCTAAGGAAGCAGAAGCAGCCAGCAAGGGCAGGCAAGCCCCACTTCATGGACTCTGTCCGTTCTCGCTCCCACCCACCCACCCAAAGCCACGAAGTCCCCCAATCACGCAGCCCAGAATCGCCCTCCCCTCAGGGGGCAGCAACGACGCCCGGTGTTTCCCAAGACAAGAAGCTCCGCCGTGCAATGAAAGCGCCCTGGCTCTAGGCTCGCGGGCTCAGAAAACAACGCGAGCCGAGGTGGCTTCGGCTCCGCTCGGCTTAGTTTCCTCAGCCCCAGCTGCTTTCAGTCCGCTCGGGAGGAGGGGGAGGAGGGGGTGGCGGCGGCTCACATTGTTTTCTGAGCTCTAGCCTCGCTGGCTCAGAAAACAATGCGAGCCGCCACCACCACCTCCTCCTCCTCCTCCCGAGCAGACTGAAAGCAGCTGGGGCTGAGGAAACGAAGCCAAGCGAAGCTGAAGCCACCTCGGCTCATGTTGTTTTCTGAGCCCGCGAGGCTAGAGCTCAGAAAACAACGCGAGCCGCCGCCACCACCTCCTCCTCCTCCTCCCGAGCAGACTGAAAGCAGCTGGGGCTGAGGAAACGAAGCCAAGCGAAGCTCACGTTGTTTTCTGAGCCCGCGAGCCTAGAGCCATGGCGCTTTCATTGCACGGCGGAGCTTCTTGTCTCGGGAAACACCAGGTGTCGTTGCTGCCCCCTGAGGGGAGGACGATTCTGGGCTGCGCTATTGGGGGACTTCGTGGCTTTGGGTGGGTGGGTGGTGGGAGCAAGGACGTTGACTTTAAGTGCTGCCGACCGAGTGTTTCACAAATACCAGTGGGACCTCCGTCCACCACCACCCCTCCCTCTTTTGCTTCCTTCCTTCTGATCAATCAGGTTTTCCCAATATTTGCTCACAGCTGCCCTTTTCTCTTCTGCCGTGCTAGGCGTTGAACGCAGGGATTTCTGATTCCCCTTAGACGTATGTGGATATGCCGTGGGGCGTTTTCTTCCAAACGCCCCGCGGGTAGAGAACACTGATTTTCATGATAGTAAGATCATTTCCCAAATTAATTGATTCACTAACCCAAAAGAAGAAGATGTTGATGACAGTGGGAGGCAGGAGTTGTTAAGCCTGTGTTCCCCAACCAGGGTTAAGGAGACAAGCTAAACAGAATGTGCAGCGTTAGTCAGATAGGCACACAAATAAATGAGTGAGATATGTTTGTATGTTTATTAAAATACAGTAAAAAATAACAGATACGCTTGTGCTATCAAAAGATAGTTTATTCCATTTAGAGTTTACAGCATAGTCAAAATAACAGTCCATTAGTCATGTATCAGTCAGTCCATTCAAGGATATTCAATTAGCAAAGTCCGTTAGAATATCCAATGTCAGTTCACTTACAATATAAATCAGTCCTTTATCTCTCTCCCGTTCCAGTAGGGAAAAATGCAGTCTTCATCCAGTAATTAGGGATCATCAAGCCAGAGAGAGCAAGCTGACGTTCCTTGCTTCTTTTATGGTGCTTTCACAACCACTCCCTTAATTACATTTCTATATTTAAAGTTGCAGACACTTTAACTTATAAACCATGATTACATATTTATTATTTTACCTAAACCAGTTAGGGTAAACAATGTTATCCCTAACAGGAGTCACTCTCTCCCTTGCAAGAAAAAAGCAAGAGCCGTTCTTATGCTCTCTCTCTCTCTCTCTCTCTGTCAAGCCCTTTCCAGCACGCGCGATCCACCGCCGCCGCTTTGCACCTTGCAAATGCAAAAACCCCGGGATTTTGCATTTGCAAGGTGCAAAGCGGCGGCAGCGGGTCACGCATGCTGGAAAGGGCTTGACTGTATTACAGGGAGAGAGAGAGAGATCATAAGAACGGCTCTTCCTTTTTTCTTGCAAGGGAGAGAGTGACTCCTGCCTCCCACTGTCGTCATCATCTTCTTCTTTTGGGTTAGTGAATCAATTAAACCTTTCATGATAGTGAGATCGTTTCCCAAATTTCCCTCAAATCAGGGAAGAAATCAGAAACAAACCTTTGGACTGAGAATAAGCCTGTTCCTATGATGCCATTTTTGTTCACTGCAGTGTGAAAAGTGTGAAAAAGCACACTTCTTTTTCTTCATCTTCTTGTTCCCTATTTACTGGTCTCTTTCAAAGAGGAAATTGTGAACATCAAACTTATTGTCAATTGTCCTAGTGAAAGTTTTTATTGGTATCTATTTTTATTTTTGAAATTTACCAGTAGCTGCTGCATTTCCCACCCTCGACTTATACTCGAATCAATAAGTTTTCCCAGTTTTTTGTGGTAAAATTAGGTGCCTCGGCTTATATTCGGGTCGACTTATACTCGAGTATATATGGTAATTCATGAAAGCTTGTGCAACAATAAATTAATTACACACCACATTACTCTTCATTGTATTAATAAATCCCTGGGCTCTGAGATTATATTATGTTTTTAATTTTAACTGGAATTAGAATTGCTTTAAAGGTAGTATTAGGAGAACTTAAAGGCTTTGTCAGAAAGAACACAATAAGAATGAAGAGCAAACTGTAGAATAAAAAGCAATGTAATAGATTTGTGCAAAATAAGGTATATCTAAAATGGCCATTCAGACAAGTCTTTCAGGAAGGGAACTGGATGTTAGTAGAGTCCAGTTATGGAATGTAAAATGAACTATTCACATACATGATTCAAAGTTTTGTTTCCTAATATAAATATAGGAAGAAAGATGAATTCTAAAAGAGGATCAGTATTTTAATTTCATTTTTAAGATTAACTATTATTATTTAATCCTAATAATGGCTAAATGTCCATTTGAATTCACCATTATGACAATAAATATTTGTTTTGTTCATTGGCACTTTCTGAAAAACACAATTTTGGGGATTTAAGAAGCCTTATTAAAATTTAGAAGTACAGGTATGCCTTGAGTTCCAACCTCAGTTGAGGCCCAAATTTCTGTTGAAAAGCAAGGTGGTTGTTAAGTGAGTCCTATCCAATTTAACAACATTTTTGCCATGGATGTTAAGCAAATCATTGCAGTTGTTCGGTGAATCATGCAGCTGTTAAGCAAATCTGGCTTCCACCATTGACTTTGTTTGACAGAGGCCAGATGGGAAGGTCCTAAACAAATTCCCAAATAAAGGGCCAGAGGGTAATAAGGCTCTGTGCCCAGAAGAAGAGAAATTAGTTCTCCGAATGAAGAAAATATTTTTACTAATAACAACACATAACACACACAGCAAAACATCTGCATGAAATTGCAAAAGGGGGAAAAAGCTTGTAAATATACATTCTATGAAAACTTATTTGAATAATCATTTGTAATGTTAAGCTTACCAAAATCATGAAATGGGATAATCAGTTTTGCTGCTTACCAAAGTTAATAAAAAAATAAGGTAGCTAACAGGCCTGGGTATATTTTTATTTTCTATTTGACAAAGAAATAATACAGCAAGACAAAGCAATAAGAATGCAAATGAATATGATGACATTTCTTGTTCAAAAACATGCTGTCGACCTAAAATATTAACGGTGCTTTTAATTTTTCAAATTAGAAACTGTGAAAGTGGTCACAAAGAATTATGCGTCTATATTAAGTGTGGAATGTATAACACATCTGTTGTGTTTCATTTACAAACATGCATATTTTAATGTTCAGGTGGTATATAGATCTTTAAAAATGTGTTCTAAAAAAAGTAATGAGAATAATTATCTATTCTTAAGTAGACCACGTAAAAAAGCCCCTCAGCTTTTTAATTTAATCCATGATCATTGCTTTCCACCATTGAAACAATAGCAATAGCACTTAGGCTTACACTTAGACTTACACAATAGCACTTGACTTACAGTAAATAGTTCATTTAGGGACTGTTCAAAGTTTCAGTGGCACTGGAAAAAAAACTGTTGTTTTTTTTCACACTAAACAATTGTTGCAGCATTGCCATGGTCACATGATCAAAATTCAGACACTTAGCAACTGAGTCATATTTATGACGGATGTTGTATCCTGGGGGTCCTGTGATCAACTGTTTGCGACTTTCTGATAACCAAAGCCAATGGGGAGTAGCCAGATTCACTTAACAACCATGTTACTAACTTCACACTGGCAGGGATTCATTTAACTGTGGCAAGAAAGGTCATAAAATGGGGCATAAATTCACTTAACAAACATCTCACTTTACAACAGAAATGTTGGGATCAATTGTGGTTATAAGTCGAGGACTAATCTGTAATACCGCTCCATAGTGCTTTACATCAATGGTTCTCAATCATTTTTTAATCAGGGGACCCCCTTTAAATATCTTTTATGGCCCCAGACGCTTAAGTCTTAACTCGGGATTTAAATCATAACATTTCTCCAAGCCTTGCAGCCCCCTGTGATGACATCATGCCCCCCCCCCAGGGGTCCCAGACCACAAGTTGAGAGCCACTGCTGTGAATCATGTGGCTCTACAGCATATTTCTTTACAATCTGGATAAACAACACCATATTTAACCCATACAGGTAATCCTCAGCGTACAACTATTCATTTAAGGAATGTTTGAAGTTATAATGACTCTGAAAAGAAATGACTTACGAACATTTCTCATACTTACGACCGTTGCTACATCCCCACGGTCACATGATCAAAATTCAGGCGCTTGGCAACTGGCATGTATTTATGACGGTTTCAGTATCATGGGCTCACGCGAGCCCCTTCTGCGACCTTCCCAACAAGCAAAGTCAACAGGGAAGCCAGATTCGCTTAGCAACTGTGTTACTAACTCTACCATCACAGTGATTCAGTTAACAACTTTGGCAAAAAAAAAAAAAAAAGAGGTGGTAACTGTCTTATTCAGCGACAGAAATCTTCAGTTGTTGGTGGTAAGTCAAGGAATGCCTGTATTAGGTTAGGAAGGTTTAAAAAGAAACAATAGAAAATACTTGTAGCTCTGGTTTTAGATTTTGGCAGTTGTTTTGATCTCCAAGCTTGTTTCAATTTAGTTTCTGAACGTTTCATTACAAGACAAGGTAACATCATCTGCAGGATTGTCTTGTCTTATTCTCCTTAGCTTACAAATGTCTTGTGTGCCAGTGTGGTCAGTTGGTCGTTTGGTTGATTGTTCATTTGGAGGTATATTTAAATTCTGAGCAGCTGATCTAAATAGAGTCAAACATTCAGTCACTTTTTTAAGGTTCTTGGGAGTATAAAATTATCCAGGAGAACCCTTTATAACTTTCTGAGTTCCAGAGGGGGAAAAAAACAGGATAGAAATAGGATGTAAGTAATTTAAGAAAGTTCTTGTTTAGCTTTGATTAACTATCAAGATTTACTTGTCTGAAGTCTTGCCTCAAATAATCTTCCTGCTCTTTCTATGTCAGAACAGTTGTCAGCCACCCTGGGCTTGCTTGGTAGAATGCAACTTTTTTTTTTTAAAAAAGGATGACATTGAGATGGATTAAAATTTAAGTAGCTTGGCACAGGAGAGAGGCATTATTGTGGACCCAACTAGAGTAGGATTTACAGCCCAGATGTAAAAAAAAAAAAGTTTTATTGCTTTGGTGGAGGAACAGAAAATAGTAGATAAATTATATTACATCACTGACAAGGAACATGCTTTTAGCCTAGCGCTGCTCTGAAGATAATCGAGACAGAGACAAAATGAGAGGTTCCTTAAGGATTTATATGTGGGAACAGAGGTAGTTTCAGGTTTCATAGCTAAAGAAAGCCGTATACCATGCATTACTGAGCTTAAATGGAGAAGCCAGTAATTTAATTTTCTAAGCCGTTCCTTGGCTTTCTATGATTCTAAGGAAAGAAAAATGAGTAAATTTCTAAAGTCCTATATCCCACAGCTTGTAGTTAACAGCGCACTTGGGTGCAAAGTTGTTGTACAGTTTTTGAAATGGAAAGCAAGAAACAGGAGGTGGGGGGAGGATGTGATTTTACTGTGAGGACCCTATTCTCCTGCAGATTCCTTTGTTGTGTGCTTAGTCACCACAACATTGTCTAAAATGTATATTTGGTTCATGTGATCTAGGCCAAGTCTCATTCTGGTTTGGCTGAAACTAGGAGTGATACCTAGAGAATGAACACCCAATGTAATTTCCTGCAGTTGCCGGGAAACACCCAGAATCCTGTAATATGTCGCTTTAAATAAAGCTTTTAAAAGGCAAAAAAGTCCCAAACTTTCTCCCAAATCCCAGGAAACCCCCACCCAAGTATACCATAAAACAAAATTGGCTGGTGTATATATTTATTTTCTGGATTCCCCCTCCCCCCCGTTACTTGTTTTTAATCATGTATGTATGTATGTATGTATGTATGTATGTATGTATGTATGTATGGTGTTAAGCCTGGGTTCCCCAACCAGGGTTAGGGAGACAAGCTAAACAGAATGTGCAGCGTTAGTCAGATAGGTACACAGATAAATGAGTGAGCTAAGCTTGTATGTTTATTAACATACAGTAAAAATAACAGAGACGCTTGTGCTATCAAAAATATAGTTTATTCCATTATGAGTTCATAGCATAGTCAAAATAACAGTCCAATAGTCATGTATCATTTAGTCAGTCCATTCAGGGATATTCAATTAGCAAAGTCCATGTAGAATATCCTATGTCAGTTCACTTTCAAATCAGTCCTTTGTTTTCTCTCCCGTTCGAGCAATGCAGTCTTGATTCCAAGCAGTAATCAGGGATCATCAAAGCCAGAGAGAGAGCAAGCTGTCCTCTTGCTTCTTATAAAGTGCTTTCACAACCACTCCCTTAATTACTATCCCACAGTTAAAGTTGCAGACACTTTAACATACAAATTATGATTTCTTAGTTATTATTTTACCTAAACCAGTTAAGGTAAACAATGTTATCCCTAACATATGGTATTCAGCTTTGTTCGGGTATTTTCCCACATCATTAAATAGTTGGGCTTTTAAAGTTGTAGCAACATTTCGGCAGAATCTCATCTGCCATCATCAGGCTTCTGTATTGTGTTCGTCTGTGAGTCAGACTTTTACAGTGGTTTCAGTTTCAAATTTGGGGCTAGCCTACTGCTGTGCCAGAATAGTTTTTTCTTCATCCTGATTGGTTGGGAGTCTTGGTCTGTATTTATTGGTCTTGGAGTTTACTGTGTTCTGCTTGATTGGTGTTTCTAATATCTTCTGTCTGTTTTGTGGCTTTTTTTGTGTCTTGATTGGCTGGCAACATTGTGTTCCTGTATTGGAGGCTTTTAGTGTAGCTTGGCTCCGAGTAAATGGACGGCTATCATTTGTTAGGAAGCTATGTTTCATCTGGGTGCCTGGTTGGGGTGTGTTTGAGCTGGAGGTATCGGGGGGATCTGTTTGTGCCCAGGTGTTTGATGGCTAGTGGTGTGGAGATTTTTTTGTTTGTGAGTGCAATCTTCCAAATGATTGACAGTCTGGTGAAATCATCTCTTCTATTCATGCTTTCTGGTCTTTTTTCAATCTCTATGGCTTCTCTGATGATTCTGTGGCTGGGGTTTTCTATAGTGGCTAGGGTTTTGGTGCCATTGAAGTTGATGCTATGACCTGTGGCTTCCATGTGTTGGACTAGTGAGGAAGTGTGTTCCAGCTTTTTGACTGCATTTTTGTGTTCATCCAGGCGGGTACTTATTCTTCTATTGGTCTGTCCAATGTATGTGGCCAGGCATGATGCACAGGGGATTTCGTATATGCCTTGGTTTTCCAGGTCAATTTTTATCTTTGGGGTTTCTAAGGATGGCTGCTATTTTTCTGTCTGTTTTGAAGGCAGTCTTGATGTGATTCCTGTGTAGTATTTTACTGATTTTGTCTGTAGTGCCTCTTATGTAGGGCAGGACAGCTGTTCCATAGGTCTGTTCATCTTCTAGGTCTCCATTATGTCTCAGTGTGTTTTTGTGGATCAAGCCGGTGATTTTGCTTTTGTGGAAGCTGTTGGCTGTCAGTAATTTAGTCAGGGTGCGTAGTTCAGTCTTTAGGTGTGTCTTATCTGCCAGGCGTTTGGTTCTAGCAATTAGTGTTTTTGGCCACGGAGTTTATCTGTGCTGGGTGGTGGTGGGATTGGGCGTTGAGGTAGCGGTTGGTGTGTGTTTTCTTCTGGTATATGGTGTGTCCTAGTATGCCATCTGTTTTTTTGTAGATTAGTACATCTAAGAATGGTAGTTGTTTGTTTGTTTCCGTTTCCATGGTGAACTTGATTTTGGGGTATGTGCTGTTTAGGTGTGTTAGGAAATTGTTTAGGTTTTCTTTTCCATGGGGCCAAATCACAAATGTGTCATTGATGTATCTTAACCATAGTTTGGGCTTGTGGGTGGCATTAGCCAGGGCTCTGGATTCGAATTCTTCCATGAACAGGTTTGCAATGACGGGTGACAGTGGTGATCCCATAGTGGCTCCTTCAATTTGCTTGTATCTTTGTCCTTTGTATATGAAATATGTGTTGGTTAAGCAGTGTTCTGTTAGTTCCATGAGGTGTTTAGCTGGTTGGTATTTATTTTTGATGATTTCAAGAGTTTCTTTTATCGGGACTTGAGTGAATAGTGAAACCACATCGAAACTTACAAGCAGACTGTTAAATTCCACCAGACTGTCAATCATTTGGAAGCCTGCACTCACAAACAAAAAAGTCTCCACACTACTAGCCAGGCAAACACCTGGGCACAAACAGATTCCCCCCTGATACCTCCAGCTCAAACACACCCCAACCAGGCACCCAGATAAAATCTAGCTTCCTAATAAATGATAGCCGTCCATTTACTCGGAGCCAAGCTACACTAAAAGCCTCCAATACAGGAACACAATGTTGCCAGCCAATCAAGACACAAAAAAAGCCACAAAACAGACAGAAGATATTAGAAACACGAATCAAGCAGAACACAGCAAACTCCAAGACCAATAAACACAGATCAAGACTCCCAATCAATCAGGATGAAGAAAAAACCATTCTGGCACAGCAGTAGGCTAGCCCCAAATTTAAAACTGAAACCACTGTACAAGTCTGACTCACAGACGAACACAATACAGAAGCCTGATGATGGCAGATGAGATTCTGCTGAAACGTTGCTACAATTTTAAAAGCACAATTATAATGACGTGGGAAAATACCCGAACAAAGCTGAATACCATACACACACACATATATATATGTATGTAGGTATGTATGTATGTGTGAACTATCACTCATGCCTCATCGCAAAATCTCCGTAAAGCCTCAAACTTGAAATCTGGCACATATTTTCTTCTTGGCTTCTAGAAAAATCCTTTCTACTAAAAAAGGATTTTTCGAAATGACCGTCAGAGCATTAGTATGTTGTATATTATTATTAACATGCTCTGATGCTAAGCAGTTCTACTCCCCCTCTCCACCTGAAAAGAAATCTGTTCCAAATGCAAAACACAAGCAGAGGAGAGGAGTTTCAGTTTCACAGCACCAAACAACTTTAGTACAGAACAGTTGAGCTAAGCTATGCCCAGGCTCCTTCCTGTCTCCTTCTTGATCACACAGCAAATACTGCTTCAGTTTCCAAACAGCCCTCAATTTTCTCACACACTGACAGGACACTAGCTAGATGAATACCGATGGAGGTTGGTAGGAAGAGGCAGAATCCCACCCCCTTTAATTTTCCTCCCCAAAAACTAAGCCCGATCACATAGTTTTGTAGCAAAGCATGAGTATCGAGCTAGTACAGCAGAGGTGGGATTCAGCAGGTTCTGACCAGTTCTGGAGAACTGGTAGTGGGAACTTTGAGTAGTTCAGAGAACCGGCAAACACCACCTCTGACTGGAGATTTTACACTATCCTTCCCCTGCCGCGCTCACCAAGCCTCGCGCACAGAACAGGTAGTAAAAATTGTTTTGAATCCCACCACTGTAGTAAAGCATATATGAGAGCAAACTGTTTGGAAAAGTTGTGCCAACAGTTTCGGTGTCTAGATGCCAGGCCATCATGTGCAGGGAAAGGAAGGAAAGTAGTGGTACTTGTTGTTTTATAGTTTTAGAATTGTAAGCTGCCCAGAATCATTAGGGTAGGATGGGCAACTTTCGAAATTTAGATAGATAGATAGATAGATAGATAGATAGATAGACAGACAGATAGATGCATGCCGATAGATAGATGCTGATAGATAGATGCCAATAGATAGATGGATGGATGGATGGAATGTTTTTCTACCATTTTGAGTTTTTAACCAGGTGGGTCCAGCCATATTGGTTGTGTTTATGTTATGCTAATGGAGATAGCTCTTCATTTATGACCACAATTGAGTCCAAAATTTATGCTGCTGAGCAAAACAGTTGTTAAGTGAGTTTTGCCCCGCTTTATGACCTTTCTTGCAATATGTGTTAAGTGAATCACTGCAGTTGTTAAGTTAGCCCCTGCAGTTAAGTTAGAAACACAATTGTTTAATGAATCTGGCTTCCCCCTTGCTTGTCAGAAGGTCATGAAAAATGATCAATGACCCCTGGACACATACATGCCAGTTGCCAAGCACCCAAATTTTGATCAGGTGACCACGGGGATGTTGCAACAGTCATAACTGTGAAAAACAGTAATAAGTCACTTTTTTCAGTGCCATTGTAACTTTGAGCAGTCAGTAAATGAATGGTTGCAAAGTGCGGGCTACTGATATTGTTTTGTGTTTTTTAAAATAAGCTACAATGGCTGGACTCACGCACTCTCAACTAATTTCCTAATCCCTAATAGTTTCATTTGTGAACTCCATAATTCTCAGTGAGGATTTAAAGAGGGAGAGAAAAGACTTGAGCCATCTGGCATTGGAGGAGGAATAACCACAAACCTTATAGCATTATATTAAGCTATGTATAATGTCTGCTAGTGTATCTGTAACTCAACTGTATTGTGAAATAAATCACTGTTTCCTCCCTCCCCCCCCTTTTTTTCTTTAAAGCTGGTGTGCGAATGGTCTACCCAGCATGCTTCGTTTTGGTTCCGCAGACAGACATTCCTGTTCCTAGCACTGCTGGTTCAAGCAACTGTTTGGGTGTCCATCAAGTGCCTGTTTCCACAAGAGATCCAGCTATTTCCTCAGTTACTCTCACGCCACCGACCTCCCCAGAAGAAGTTCAGACAGGTAGAGTAAAAATTCATTATTTAGCTATCAGAATGGATGCTTCTTCAAACTTGTCTTTTGTATCCAGAGTAGAAGAACTTCCATCTATTTTGACATGGTCTTTTATCCTGATACTTCAAAGTGCATGTCAGGGCTAGTAATATCTAGTAAAGCTGCCACAGTGAAGTGTGGGACATTCAAATGCATGCTTTGTGTTGTAAAAGAGCCACAAAGATGATTAGTGGACTGGAGGTTAAAACATACAAAGCGGTGGCCTCCCAACCTTTTGGGTACCAGGGACCAGTTTTGTGGAGAGTGGTTTTTTCCGCAGACTGGAGGGAGCATGGTTTCCCATGCTGGCTGCATCCTGCAAATGGGACTTTGCTTGTTTGCCTGGCCCGGTTTCTGGCAAGCCATGGCCCGGGCTTGAGGGGCCCTGATATAAAGAATGGTTGCTGGAATTGGGTAATGTCTGGTTTAATGAAAAGAAGGACTAGGGGTGATATGATAGCAATCTTCCAATACTTGAGGGACTGTCACAGAGAAAAAGGGTCAGTCTATTCTCCAAAGCACCTGAGGGCAGGACAAAAGAAACAAGGGATGAAAACCAATCAAGGAGAGAAGCAACCTGGCAGAATTTCCCTGGCAGTTAGCACAACTAAACAGTGGAACAACTTGCCTCCAAAAGTTATGAGTGCTTCAACATTGGAAGTTTTGAAGAAGAGATTGGATAACCATTTGTCTGAAATGGTGTAGGGTTTGCTGCCCGAGAAGGGAGCTGGGCTAGAAGACCTCTAGATTCAATTTGATTTGATTCCTATTCCTATTCAGTTGTTACAAAATTTATTTTGATCCTAAAACTGTTTGTAATATTTTACAGCAAAGTTTTAATCACCCTTTTGCTATTCATTAGGAAAAAGTTTTTAAAACTTCAAATCGGAATTTAAAACTTCTTTTGCTAAGGATAGAAGGAATCTCACCCTGTGCTATCAAACCTATCAATCAAAAGGTTCTTAAAAGGTGAGAAACAGTTAACAAGCAATTCCTGAAAGCGACTGGAAAAGGAAGCATGAAACCAGGATCCTTTTAAAGGATTGCAATTTGAGCAAGATGGCTATTTCTTCCAGAACTCTAAACCTGCCCAGAGACCTCTTTCTTCCTTTCTTATTTCTCATGAAGAGCAACGAACTGTCTGGAGCATTTGTGGGTGATCTCAGATCTTCTCCTTGTTCAGAGAGGAATTCCGAAGAGTTGGTTTACTCAATAGCTCTTCATTCTGTTGTTGTCAGCTGCATTTTGTCTTCAGCCCGTCATTTCTTCCCCAGAAGTTCCTGTGTTCACCCCAAAGGTGTTTTTCCAAAAGGCAACTGGTTTTTTTCTTGGTTTTTTTTTTCTTAGAAAACGTTTCACTTCTCCTCCAAGAAGCTTCTTTCGTTCAGAACTGAAGTGGCAAACATGACCTGGACGATTGAGAATCTCTATAGACATTTTCTCTGTGTTCATGCTTTTTATGTTAATTCTATTTTTGCCCTTTGAATTTTCTTCTCCTGAATGGCCACATCAGTAACTAGACACCCCAAAGACTTTAATCCAGCCACAACAGTTTTAGTACTCCAAAAGACACTCAACTGTTCATCAATAGCATGCCAAGTGCCATCCGACCTGAGGAGCCCATCAACCAGCACTATATTGTCAACCTTTTTGTATCTTCTGTCAACGTCATTTTCTTGGTAAAAATTCATTGCCTTTTCCCACACAGTATGAATTCATACCCTTCCCACTGTCAGTAAAGTGATCATCTGCCTCCAGCATGCCCATTGTAGATGCATGCTTGAATTAACAGGTGAGCTGGGATTGCACTTTGGGTGACCCTACTGGGAGTGTACTCTTAGCATACATTCTTAACATTCTTCGCTCATCCCACCTCCCCCACGCTGAAGCAGCATAGCAGGATTTGGGATGGGAAGAGAGTCCCTTGAGAGTCCCCTGGACTGCAAGGAGATCCAGTCAATCTTAAAGGAAATCAACCCTGACTGTTCTTTGGAAGGGTAGATGCTGAAGCTCCAATATTTTGGTCATCAAATGAGAAGAGAGGACTCCTTGGAAAAGAAACCAATGTTGGGGAAGATGGAAGGTGAAAAGAGAAGGGGAACGGCAGAGCATCGATGCAGTGAACATGAATTTGAGCATCTCTCCTCTGGGAAGCAGTGGAGGACCGGGGAGTTGGTATGCTATAGTCCACGGGGTTGCAAAATGCTGGACACGATTTAGCGGCTGAACAACAACAGCCTTTCCAAATTCTATGAAACTTGCTGCTTGATAATCTGATGGAAAACCTTGCCAGATGCAGATGTCAAGCTAGATAGCTGTAGAGCAGCGGTCCTCACTCTTTCCAGCTTGGGCCAGTGCAGGGTGTGTGTGAGAGTGGTAGGCACATGCAGGCATGCGCAACTCCCATTTGTGCGAGTAGCGGGCGCCCAACCCGCATGAAGCAGCAGACACTTGTGTTCACATGACGATACGATCCATTTGGCTTTGAAGACAAATTCATTTAAATTAGCTCCGTTCTATCTACATGTCTATCCTAAGGTGTAGGTCCCTCCTTCAGTGCATAAGCACGATCAGTTGAACTCCCATTTTCCTTCTAAGAGAAGCCAAATGCAAGATAAAAAGTTATTGGGTTAGGGCGAGAAAGACATTTTAAAAAAGTAACAAGATGCAAGCTTCCTCTCCTGGTCATGGTTGTATAATGATAAGTCTTCACCAAGCAGGCAAAACCAGAATTTTTAAGAAGCTCACAAGAATTCATTTAAGTAATCTTCATTGAAGAAAATTTTGGAACCTATAATGAAAAAATTCCGACAACGGTTGAGTTTGCACAACAAGCCCTTTGAACTGAAACAGTGCTCATATCCTTTTGTGTCTTGTTCTTTTTCCCATCCCTGCTTGTATGTACAAGGGCTCATTTCCCTTATTTTTGCAATACTCAGACTTGCTGTATGCTAATTGTTTTCTGTGTGAGATCTAACACTCACTATAATCTTCCTCTCATAAGCTGATATTTGCCATTATGAGGAGCGTCCTTAAGATCCACTGTCCCAACTATTCTTGCTTCCAAAGTTAATAAGTGAATACAGGTAAACCTCAACACAATTGAGTCCAAAATTTCTGATGCTGAGCGAGACATGTATTGAGTAAGTTTGGCTCCGTATTAGAACCTTTCTTGCCACATGTCTGTGGAAATTCTCAGTCATCCAGGTCGTGGTTATCCCAAAGATGCTTTTCTTAAGAGGCAACTGGGCTTTCTTGTTTTTCTTTGAAGACGTTTCGCTTCTTATTTGAGAAGCTGCTTCAGTTCTGACTGAATGGTGGGGAATGGAAGAGTTTATATTCCTTGCAGACAGCTGGTCTTTTGCATCTGTTTAGACAGTCGTTGAGGCCACTTGGAGTTTTGTCTCTGGCCTCAGGGTCACCTGAGTAATGCAAATGGGTGTGGAGCCTTCTTGGAACTGCTGAAAGGACCATGTGTGGAATGTCAAATCCTTTGGCTAGAAAATACAGGAAAACACAATTGGTGCATTCCATGTAGAACCAACAGTATTCATTTTTAACTGCGTTTGCAGAATTGCACACGTTCTGCATATAGCAGATTGAATGTAAATTATTTTTCTTTTTAGACCATGATAGTGATTGCTCTGTGAGTGAGATGGATGTTTTATTTCATTTCATTTCATTTCTGTTTCTAATTTTTATATTTTTATATTATTTATATTGTTTTATTTTATTTTTTTAGTTACAGGTAGACCTGGACTTAACAAGAGTTCATTTCATGATCATTCAAAGTTATAACAGCACTGAAAAAAAGTGACTTGTGATCATTTTTTACACTTATGACTGTTGCAGCATCCCCAAGGTCACATGATCAAAAATTAAAGAGCTTGGCAACTGAGTCATACGATGGTTGCCATATCCCGGGATCATGTGATCACCTTTTGTGAACTTCAGACATGTAAAGTCAATGGGGAAACAAACCATGCCACTAATTTAACAACTGCAGTGATTCTCTTAACAACTGTGGCAAGAAAGTTTGTAAAACAGGGCAAAACTCACTTAACAAATGTCTCACTGAGCAACAGAAAAGCTGGGCTCAATTGTGGTCGCAAGTCGATGATTACCTGCACATCCAATTCTATCAAGTTATTTTTTTCCCCTTGCGGCTGCTTTTCTGTACCTATTGTCAACCAAGGACTTGTGTAACCTTTTGATGGGGGGAGGGGAGGGCGTTCTTCAGAAAACAATGAGGCTTCTGCTTCAGCTTGCATTCACACAATGTCCTAAAATGCTGGGGTTGTTAGATTTCACTTCCTTTCTAAACGCATAAATCACTGTGTCTCATTGACAAAAGCTTATAGATTTTCCTTTGGGTTTCCAGTTTAGCAGATTATGGGGCAGATACAATATAATAATGAGATGACTTCTGTTTCTGGCTTCTTTTTCCAGTTGAGGCTCGTTCAGCTCAGAAGTGGGTCAAGCTATCTTCGGTTTCTGATGTGTTCAGTTGTGACAGCACTAATCACCACGGGGGGAGGATCCCCCGAAAGCTGGCCAATCAGGTGGTTGACAGAGTTTGGCAAGAATGCAATATGAACAGAGCATTGACCAAGTAGGTGGCTTTGTTTTATTTTTGACATTTGGTAAGAACATCAAAATGCAATTCAGTTGATCCCTGTGGGACAAGAAGAAAACACTGCCGGCTTGTTTCCGTATTGTAGGTATGGATCTCAGTTGAAATATATCTACCAGTTTTAAAAAAATTAGGAAACTCGCATGGATTATCTCAAGCTTAATAATTGATTTGCTGGCTCAGGATTATTCCAGTGTTCTTTTTTCCAAGTTTGATCAGCCAAGTGCTTTGGGGAGCCTGATTTTAAGTCATGGAGATGCTAAAGTTCCTTGATAATTAAACCAGTGACACAGAAATTCCCAGTAGATACCTTGTGATATGACAGGCTGATAAATAACATCAACAGCTGCCAAATCATTCAGGCTCCTTATGACAATGTTACTTACAACGAACCATCCAAAGGGAAGAAAGATAATTACTATAAAGCATTCAAATTAAGCAAATACATTTATCCCACAATAGATGATAAACCCAAAATTAGGTTTCAGGTAACAGCCAACAACAGCAACTAGGACAGAATAATTGTAACCATAAAGATATCCCAGTCTTCCTTAGCTTCTGGAAGACTTATTAGCATGAAAACCAGTCTAATTTTTCGAGGAAGGCTAACTCAAATCTTAGATGTCATAGTAATAACAATAATAAAACTATTTCTAGTCTGAGCCTTCCTCATTTTCCCCAAATGGGACACAGCTCTTCTCCCAGAAGGATGTCCTTAGACAGAACCATATTCTTTGGGGTCTTTGGTACTCTCAGATCTTGGTTGGCTAACAATTAACACTCAGATAATCAGAAATTAACACCAGGATTAAAACCAGACCAACCATCAAGGAGTAAACAATATCCCAGTCAAGGAACAACCAACTAAATCAAACAATCAAACAGTAAACAACAGTCTAATCAAAGAACCATCCAAGAGCCATCCACCAACCCTGACCAGGCAAGCAGAGAACATACCCCACTCCGCTGATGATGTAGTCTAGTTTGGTAATGAAACATCTGCAAGAAAACAGCCAAGTTTGGAGAGCACCAAGGACCCCACAGTTCAACCCTGAGGTACAAATATCCCCTTCCATCAACTGTCATTAGCACCAGAGGCTAACTACAAAGTGCTTTTTACAGTTATTTAATTTGATTCGATTGTGACTGTTCTGAGGAATTGAAGCCTTGCAATATTTTTTTTACTATTTACTTATACAATTTACTTGTTAATTATTCACAATAAAAACCAGTGGTAAATGATATATACTTGGGTGATAACTTTATATTATGGGCTCGTCAGGCAGAGGCCCATCCACAAACACTTGGTTTTTGTGTGATCATAATACCACGCGATATAGCTGCTAAATGAATGGGGTTTTTAAAGTCCTAGAATTCCTAGTTAACAAGCTGGAAACTTCAGTTCCAGTAGAGCTATAGAAGATCAGTAGTAGTTTAGAGCCTTTTTAACTATATTTTCCTATACTTAAAGAATATTTTTTTTCCTTGGATGCAATGTAGAAGGAAGTATTCTGCTACATCAAATGGCTTATGTGAAGACGAGACAATTGAGAAAATGGGATTTTGGGAGTTCGTTGAAGCTGCACAGAGGGCTAATTGCACATGTTCCAGGTAGGAGAACCTGATAGGTGAAAACAGGCAGAGGCCTTTCAGAATCCATTGTGTGAAATAATGAAATTGTGAGAAGCTAAATGACCTGCCAGCATGATCAGTTTAAATGTGTCAATTTCTCAAAGTAAGATATGAGAGAAACAGGTAGCTGGTGACTTAATGACCACAACTGAGCTCAAATATTTCTTTACTAAGCAGGACAGTTGTAGAGCGAGTTTCACTCCATTTTATGACCTTTCTTGCCACAGTTGTTAAGCGAATCACTGCAGTTGTTAAATGAATCACACGATCGCTAAGGGAATCCAGCTTCCTCCCACTGACTTGGCATATCGAAAGGGAAGGCTACAAATGGTAATCACATGACCCCAGGAAAGTGCAGCCATCTTAAAATGCACGCCAAGTGGCTGAAGTTTGATCACATGCACCATGGAGATTCTGCAACATTGGAACTGTGAAAAGTGGACATGTCCCTTTTTTTCCATCACAGTTGTAACTTTGAATGGTCACTGAATAAATGGCTGTAAGTCGAGGACTACCTGAAATTAGCCAAAGATTGATAGGAACAGATTGGTGTCAACTAAAAAGATACTCCTTTGGTCTTTTTAGCTGCCAGAAAAAGGGAGTGGGGAGAAAACAAGGCATTCTTGAAATGCCTAGATATCAACTCAGCAGCCCGAAGTTGTCGGAGCATAAGAAGGTTATTGGAGAACATGATGGATGACTCTTGGAGACGGATGTGTCCTATTGGAGAAGTCACATCCAGGGGGTGGAGGAAAGACCAAGGTCAAGCGGGAAATATAGGATGTGATTTAGTATCGGCTGCACCCAGCCACGCACCAACATGGCAATTTCTAATAAACCAATTTACTTTTTCTGAGATGCGGCTGGAGACTTTTGCTTTGAATGAGGGGAATTTGTTGGAGCCCTGACAATCAGATTGGTACCGGAATGGAAACCTATTAGAAAATGCCAGGGCTGTTGACTAGAGTGGGAGATTGAAAACATTTCTGAAAGAAGGCTATGACAAGTGCTTCTCTTTACAGATAGTCCTCGAATTACAACAGTTTGTTTTAGTGACTGTTACAATGGCACTGAAAAAATATGGCTGTTTTTCACACTTGTGACCGTTGCAGCATCCCCATGGTCACGTGATCCAAATCCAGATGCTTGGCAACTGATTCACTTTTATGACGGTTGCAGTATCCTGGGGTCACGCGATCCCCTTTTGTGATCTTCTGATAAGCAGAGTCAACAGGGAAGCCAGATTCACTTAACAGTCTTCTTACTATATTAATAATAACTGCAATGATTAGCTTAACAACTGTGGCAAGAAAGGACGCAAAATGGGGGCAAAGGCTCACTTAACAAATGTTTTGCGTAGCCACATAAATTTTGGGCTGAATTGTGGCCATAAGTCGAGGATTACCTGTAGTTGCCAAGAAAGCTGTATGGGCTTGTCTGTGAAATGATAGGAAGTTGAACTTGATTCGGATAAAATCATATATTCATCCTTATTTATAATCTCTTTTTAGTTATTGTTCTTTGGATGCCTCTATCTAGATTCTTTTCCACCAGACAGTTACCAGTATTCCTCGGTTAACGATCCTTTGTTCAGTGACCGTTTGAAGTGGCAAATACAGAGACTTTGTGACAGGTCCTTAGAGTTGCAACCGTTGCAATGTCCCCATGGTCATGTGATTGCAATTCTGGCGCTAGGCAACCAGCAGGCATTTACGATGGTGACAGCCACGTGATCACCACTTGGGACTTTCGCTGCCAGCTGTCGTAAGACACTAAGTGGGGAAGCCAAGGTAACAGGAGGTTGGAATCATGTGACATCATGTGACACTGGACCTAACAATCACATCTGGAACTGCTGGAACTGCTCTCATAAATCAGTGGGGTCAAGTGACGTTGTACCTTATGGTAATGAACTCAGCAACTGAGTTCTCCATCCCAGTTATGGTCACAAACTGAGAACTACCTGTACAGGAAAGTCCTCGGATTACGACCACAATTGATCCCAGACTTTCTGTTGCTAAGCAAAAATAGTTGTTAAATGAATTTTGCCTCATTTTACAACCTTCCTTGCCACAGTTATTGTGGGGATCACTGATAAGTTAGTCACATGGTCGTTCAGTGAATCTGGCTTCCCCCATTGACTTTGCTTGTCAAGAAGGTTGCAAAAGGGGATCGCGTGGCCCTGGGACACCACAGCCGTCATAAATATCTGAAAAGGTCATCAAGCGGCTGAATGTTGATCACGTGACCATGGGATTATACCACGGTCGTAAGTGTGAAAGTGTATCAGAAGTCACTTTATTCAGTGTCATTGTCCCTTTGAACAGTCACTAAGCGAATGGTTGTAAGTTGAGGACTACCTGTAGTTATAAATAGCCTTGTCAACCCACAAGGAAGGAAGGAGAACAAGAAAGAAAGCTGGTTATTCGACAGCCCCTTCTCTTTCTGTTTTGCCTTGATTTTAAATCTCTTTATGACGCAGGAGTGCAGCTGGATAATTTTAGACACTGGATTTTATGCTCTGACAAGGCTCCTAAGGGCGACCCTGCATCGCTTTGTTCAGAAAAGGCATATTTATACTGAAAGGAGTAAAACGAGCATCTGTAATTATGTACATTTCCAGCTGGCTGCCCTCTGACTATATTAGATATGTAAAGAAGAGAGAGAGGGAGGGAGGGAGGGAGGGAGGGAGGAGAGAGAGAGAGAGAGAGAGAGAGAGAGGGAGGGAGGGAGGGAGGGAGAGAGAGAGAGAGAGAAAGAAAGAAAGAAAGAAAAAGAAAGAAAGAAAGAAAGAAAGAAAGAAAGAAAGAAAGAAAGAAAGAAAGAAAGAAAGAAAGAAAGAAAGAAAAGAGAATATGCTGTGGTGAGCAGAATCAGTCCCAGTTGGCCCTGTCATGTCCTTTTCTGTCACGTATTGACGTCAGGCTTGTTTGCCGCTGCACCTGTCGTCTACCGTTCTGACTGGGTTCATGCAACCTGTCAAAACCCGGGTTAACAAAACATAGTTACTATTACATGCCGTATCTCCCCACCCCATCCCCCAAAAAGGAATAATGCGGTGGCCTGATTCATCAACGACTTAGTTCCCATTTTGGTCGAGTCTGTGTGCAGTATTGTGCAAGGTGCTCTTTCATATTTGGGGGGGGGGGTTCTTTATTGCAGGGCTTCAGGTGGGAACAACCAGAGCCATGCATGTAGAGTATAAATTAATTAAAGGTAGTCCTTGACTTACAACCACAATTGACTTTTCCTCCAGTTCCATGTGTTTTCTGGCCGCAATTGTTCAGGGAATGACTGCAGTTTGTTCAGTTAGGAACGCGATTATTAAAGTGAATCTGGCTTCTCCGTTGACTTGGCTTGTGAGAAGATCGCAAAAGGGGATCACGTGACCCCGGGACACTGCAACCGTCATAAATACATGCCACTTGTCAAGCATCCGAATTTTGATCAAGTAACCATGGGGATGCTGCAAGAGTCGTGAAAAACGATAATGAAAAATGGTCAGTAAACGCATGGTTGAAAGTCAAGGACTACCTGTACTTTATTTCTCTATGCCTATTTCATAGCAAACTTCTCAGATTGGCAGTTTGCCCCTGAGGGGGGCAAAACGTAGATAAGGTTCAAAGGCATTCAAGGGATATTGGACCTTGACCTTTTGTGACTATCTATTGATTCCAGACTAATTCCCCACTTGACTCCTCCCAACTGGGACAATCTGTCTCCGAAGGGTCCTTCTCTTTGGCCCTACTGTCTGGTCCTACCTACCTTGTTGAGTATAACTTAATACGTAAAATTGTGGTTTGAAGTACATTTGCAAAGAGCAGGCATTACAGATAACCAGTATCTATAATACCTTTATTTTTATGATCTATTATGAATAAAAATGTGCCTAGTCCAAATTACGACTGTTTTGCTCCATCTTCAGCTTCTTTATAAATAAGGGAATTAGCTGATGTCTCCTTATTAATGCCCTTCAGCTCAACTTCACAGGGCTGAAACATGACTTCAAAATTTGGGAGCTTCACTATAGATAGTCCTTTGACGTACGACCACAGTTGACCTCCAAATTTATGTTGCTAAGTGAGCAATTTGTTAAGTGAGTTTTGCCCCTTTTTACAACTTTCCTTGCCACATTTGTTAAGTGAATCACTGCCGTTGTTAAACTAGTAACACGGTTGTTTAGTGAATCTGTCTTCCCCATTGACTTTGCATGTCAGAAGATGGCAAAATATCCCATTATCCCGGGACATTGCAAGTGTCACAACTATGAACCAATTATTAAGCATCTGAATGTAAATCATGTGACCAGGGGGATGCTGCAAAGGTCATAAGTGTGAAAAATGGTCATAAGTCAGTTTTTTTGGTGCTGTTGTAACTTTGAACGATCACTAAACAAACTGTTGTACGTTGAGGATTACCTGTATGGTGAAACATTATGGTTAGTGTTGTGAAGAGCTACAAATAGGGGGAAAACACTAAATCCATTCTCCCTCCCTACTCATAACTGTAATTAGCAGTGAAGCAAAACAGCCACCCTGGCTCCGTGTTTATGTATTATGTATCTGTTGATTGATTTTCCTTTGGGGAATCTGTTTAACTCCCGTGGGATTTGGCAGCTGAAATACAGAAGACCTATAATATCCCGTTATCTTTCCCTTCAGGCACAAAAGTCTCAAACCAAGACTCGCTGTTCAACAGGGGCCAGTGCCTCCCGCTGGCCAGCAACCCCAACCAGTGACAAAGCACAAGGCCAACGAGAAGCAAGAGAAAGGAGACAAACCCCAGAAGCGACCCTTAACCCCATTTCACCATCGAGTGTCCATCAGCGACGAGGTTATCCTGGAGGCCGACTCGGCCAGTCAGCGGCTGGTGATCCCCACTACTGACAGCCAAGTGAGGTTTTCCAACCTCAGAACTAACGAGGTAGCAAAGACCCCTCAAATGCACCCCACGGAAATTGCGAGCTCCCCGCAGCCACCACCCCTCAGTCCCCACCCATGCGAGGCGGCAGAGGAGGGGGTGACCAAAACGCCTTCCACGCCCCAGAGCCAACATTTCTATCCAATGTCGACTCCTGATCCTTTGGTCCCTTCCAAAGCCATGGAAGATAGGATAGAAGGCTTATCCCAGACTTTCCCAGCAACGTTCCCTGACGTCGTAGAGCCCACCCTGTACGTCGGGGCAGCAGTGAACTTGGAGGAAGAAGATGCAGATTCCATGTGGAAGTATTACAAGGTTCCAAAGAAAAAAGATGTGGATTTTTTGCCGCCATCGCTGCCGAGTGAAAAATTTCGGGATGACCCCGTGGGATCTGCAGCGTTGGACAACGTACCTTCCGCTACAGAGTAAGCGCACCTGAATTTTGACCTCTGAGTCTATATCCGTGATTTTTCAAACTTTTGCATGTCTTAATTGATTTGCACAATGGTGTGTGTGTGTGTGCTTGTGATTGTGTGTGTGTGTGTGTACACTGCCCTGCTTTGTATCAGTTTTAGAAATATTACAATGGTACAGGCAGTCCTTGACAGCGATTGTAACTGAGCTTGCAATTTTTGGTTGTCAGTGGTGTTGGTCATTAAGTGGATCATGACATGACTGGGCCTGGTTTTGTGAGTTTTTCTTTATGGTGGTTGTTAAGTGAATGCCACGGTCATCAATAGCAACAGCACTTAGGCTTATATACCTCTTCACAGTGCTTTACAGCACTCTCTGGGCAGTATACAATGTCAGCATATTAACAAAATAATAGAGCTGGAAATTGGACCGTGGAGGTCTTCTAGTCCAACCCCCTGCTTAGGCAGAAAACCCAATACCATTTCAGACAGTTATCCATACTCTTCTTAAAAACTTACAGCGCCGGAGCATTCACAACTTCTGGAGGCAAATTGTTCCACTGGTTAATTGTTCTGTCATTAAATTTCTCCTTAGTTCCAGGTTGCTTCTCTCCTTGATTAGTTTCTATCCATTGTCCAACCTTCAGGTGCTTTGGAGAATAGCTTGACTCTTCCTTCTTTGTGGCAACTCTGAGATATTGCCCCTGACAATCTGGCTCCTTATTTTACTGATTTTGGAAGGATGGAAGGCTGAGTCAAGCTCAATCCTTCTCACAATCGAACTCCAGACTCTCTGTGGAGTTAGCCTGCAGTGCAGCATTCTAACCACTGCACCATCAGGCAACGTAAATTTTGGGTCCAATTGTCATAAGTCGAGAACTACCTGTAATACCTTCTACTTTTGTGTTATAACCCATCAATTCACCCTTTCCCCCCCATCACAATAGAATGGCATGCAACCATTCTGCCTTTCTTGTTTCTGAAGGTGTAGAAATTTCTCTCTAACCGTAACATATTCTGAGATTTTTGTCTTTTCAGAATCCGTATAGTTTCTGTTAACTACTTTCTATCCTTCTTTGGTTATATAGGTGAAACTCAAAAAATTAGAATATTGTGCAAAAGTTCATTTATTTCAGTAATGCAACTTAAAAGGTGAACCTAATATATGAGATAGACTCATGACATGCAAAGCAAGCTGTAATTTGTCATAATTGTGATGATTATGGCTTACTCAGTGAAAACCCCAAATCCACAATCTCAGAAAATTAGAATATTATGAAAAGGTTCAATATCTTAGTCTCAAAGTGTCCCACTCTAACCAGCTAATGAAGCCATAACACCTGCAAAAGGTTCTTGAGCCTTTAAATGGTCTCTCAGTCTGGTTCAATAGGAAGCACAATCATGGGAAAGGCTGCTGACCTGACAGTTGTGCAGAAAACCATCACTGACACCCTCCATAAGGAGGGAAAGCCTCAAAAGGTAATTGCAAAAGAAGTTGGATGTTCCCAAAGTGCTGTATCAAAGCACGTTAATAGAAAGTTATGTGGAAGGGAAAAGTGTGGAAGAAAAAGGTGCACAAGCAGCAGGGATGACCGCAGCTTGGAGAGGATTGTCAGGAAAAGGCCATTCAAAAGTGTTGGGGACTTTCACAAGGAGTGGACCGAGGCTGGAGTCAGTGCATCAAGAGCTACCACACACAGACGGATCCTGGACATGGGCTTCAAATGTCGTATTCCTCTTGTCAAGCCGCTCCTGAACAACAAACAACGTCAGAAGAGTCTTACCTAGGCTGAAGAAAAACAGAACTGGTCTGTTGCTCAGTGGTCCAAAGTCCTCTTTTCTGATGAGAGCAACTTTTGCATCTCATTTGGAAACCAAGGACCCAGAGTCTGGAGGAAGAATGGAGAGGCACACACTGCAAGAGGCTTGAAGTCCAGTGTGAAGTTTCCACAGTCTGTGTTGATTTGGAGAGCCATGTCATCTGCTGGTGTTGATCCACAGTGTTAAGCCTGGGTTCCCCAACCAGGGTTAAGGAGACAAGCTAAACAGAATGTGCAGCGTTAGTCAGATAGGCATACAGATAAATGAGTGAGATAAGTTTGTATGTTAGTTAACATACAGTAAAAATAACAGATATGCTTGTGTTATCAAAAATATAGTTTATTCCATTTAGAGTTTTATAGCATAGTCAAAATAACAGTCCATTCGTCATGTATCATTTTAGTCAGTCCATTCAAGGATATTCAATTAGCAAAGTCTGTGTAGAATATCCAATGTCAGTTCACTTATAATAAATCAGTCCTCTCACTGTTGATAAATCAACAGTCCTTTCTCTCTCCCGTTCCAGTAGGGGAAAAAACACAGTCTTCAGTCTATCCAGTAATTAGGGATCATCAAGCCAGAGAGAGCAAGCTGCCGTGCTTTGCTTCTTTTATGGTGCTTTTACAACCACTCCCTTAATTACATTCTTACAGTTAAAGTTACAGACACTTTAACTAACAAACTATGATAACATATTTATTATTTTACCTAAACTAGTTAGGGTAAACAATGTTATCCCTAACACACTGTGCTTCATTAAGTCCAGGGTCAATGCAGCCGTCTACCAGAAGATTTTGGAGCACTTCATGCTTCCTTCCGCAGACGAGCTTTATGGGGATGCTGACTTCATTTTCCAGCAGGACTTGGCACTTGCCCACACTGCCAAAAGCACCAAAACCTGGTTCAATGACCATGGGATTCCTGTGCTTGATGGCCAGCAAACTTGCCTGACCTGAACCCCATAGAGACTCTATGGGGCATTGCCAAGAGAAAGATGAGAGACATGAGACTGAACAAAGCAGAAGAGCTGAAGGCTGCTATTGAAGCATCCTGGTCTTCCATAACACCTCAGCAGTGCCACAGGCTGATTGCTTCCATGCCATGCCGCCTTGAGGCAGTTATTGCTGCAAAAGGGGCCCAAACATGCTTATACTTTTCAGAGGTCCGATATTGTTCTACGTACAATCCTTGTTTTATTGATTGCATGTAATATTCTAATTTTCTGAGATTGTAGATTTGGCGTTTTCATGAGCTGTAAGCCATCATCATCACAATTATGACAAATCATGGCTTGAACTATCTTGCTTTGCATGTAATAAGTCTATCTCATATATTAGTTTAACTTTTTAAGTTGCATTACTGAAATAAATGAACTTTTGCACGATATTCTAATTTTTCGAGTTTCACCTGTACCTCTCTTCTTCCAATTTCTCTGTCTGTATTTTCCTTTTTGATAATTTAGACATCCCTGGGTATATGTAACTGGTTTATTTAGATATGTCTCCTGTGTTTCTTTTTAATAGGAACTGTTTTAATTGCATCTCCAGTGTCTTGTTTCAGGAAAATTTTCCAGATACCTTTAGCCTTCAGAATTTCTAAGCATGAGATCTGACCTACCTTATTTTTTTTATTTTGAGTTGATCAAAATCTATTCTTCTGAAGTCTGGTACTGTCTACCCTTCTGATCCTTCTCCCTCCCCCTCTTAAACTCCAAGATAACACAGATACAATCGCTCAAGGTTCCAGTCACCTTTACGTAATGAACCAATACTTTTTGATAGCCAGACTGCTCTTCATTGTCTCCATTAGCGAGAGGGAAAGGGAGAGAAGGAGGGAGAGAATTGACTGCTTTGCTTTGTTCTTGAGTCATTTTTTTTACTGAGAAATTATGAAATCCGTAATCCTGAGGCCCTAAGGGTCGAACCATTATAATGGGGGAAAACAGCTAGTCCTCGGTTTACAACCACAATTGTGCCCAACATTTCTGTTGCTGAGCCAAGACTGTTGTTAGTGAGATTGCCCTATTTTTGCCCTATTTTTACTTCCTTGCCATTGAAATTAAGTGAGTCGTTGCAGTTGTTAAGTTAATAATACAGTTGTTAAAATGAATCCGGCTTCTCCATTAATTTGCTTGCCAGAAGGTTGCAAAAGGGGATCACATGACCTTGGGACACTGCAACCGTCATTGATATGAGCCAGTGGCTAAAGCTCTGAATTTTGATCACGTGACCAAGGGGATGCTGCAATGGTCATAAGTGCAAAGGTGGGTCTTCAGCAGGTTCTGACCAGTTCTGGAGAACCGGTAGTGGAAATTTTAAGTAGTTCGGAGAACCGGCCAATCCCACCTCTGACTGCCCCTGCCCCCATCTCTTTTCTGCCTCCCATTGAGTCCCAGCTGATCGGCTGGGTCTTCTTTGGTTGCTCTGCACAGGAGAACGGAGCTGGAAAGCAGGTTAGTGGGGTGGGGAGGGAATGGGGATTTTGCAGTGTATCCTTCCCCTGCCACGCCCACCAAGCCACGCCCACAGAACCAGTAATTAAAAAAATTGAATCCCACCACTGCATAAGTGTGAAAGAGTGGTCGAAAAATCACTTCTTTCAGTGCCGTCGTAACTTCAAACGGTCACTTAACGAATTGTTGTCAGCCCAGGACTCCCTGTATTAACTACCATTAAAGTCAAAATGGTTTGCGACAAACTGCTTTGTGATTATGACCCATTACATCTCTTCTGCTTTTCTGAATCTCTACCATGTATGATTCAGGTCCGGCTGACCCATGTAAGGCTGGGTCTGCCTTATAAGGGTGTGGGGGGGGGGCTGTGACAGTGGAAGGGAGACAGGTAGAAGTGACAGAGTGGTCTGTTCTTGCTTGGCTCAGTCTACAGTCCTCGACTTACGACCACAATTGAACTCCAAATTTCCATTAAGTGAGTTTTTGGCACATTTTACGACTTTCCTTGATACCATTGTAAAGGGGAATCACGGCAGTGGTTTAGTTAGTGACACGGTCGTTAAGTGAATCTACCTTCTCCATTGGTTTGGCTTGTCAGAGGTCACCAAAGGGGATGACATGACCCCTCCAGGGACACTGCAGCTGTCATGAACCTACAATAGTTGCCAAGCACCCGAGTTTTGATCACATGACTGTGGGGATGCTGCAATGGCCATAAGTGTGAAAAACGGACCTAAGTCACTTTTTTCCCCCAGTGCCGTTGCAACTTCGAACGGTCACTAAACAAATGGTTGAAAGTAGAGGACCCACCTGCATTGCCTTTGGGGCTTTTTCACAGTTATAACCGCCTGCAAAATGTTGGCTCTGTAATTTAATTGTATCCATAGTTTTTTTTATCAATTCCAGCTCATTCGTGCTTTTGAGTTCTCCAGTATATTTTTGAAACACATCACTTGGGTATCCAAAATGTTTTTATGAGAACCGAAGCCATGATAAAGATGAGAGAGAAGGCTACGCGAGAAGATGTATTTCAGATTTCTGTTCTGTTCCTGTTCCTTGCAGGATCACACCTCCTCTTTATTCCCATTATTCAGAGGAGCGACTTGACAGTTTGCTAGCAAGCTATCTATAATCTGCCCCCCTTGCTAACAAATGACGAATTTAATTGTGCTTGATTGCTGCTGAATTTCAAAAGAACTGCATTTCCTTGAAATGAATTGGCAGAAAGAGAAATGTGCAGCTCCCTTGTCTTAAAATACTTCAGTCCGTAGCTGATGATTGCAGCTGTTTGTTGCCACAGCAGGATATGAAAATAAAGAGAGATGAAAGGATATCAGCTTAATTATCCTTGGGGAGAGAAGGACAAGAATCTTCCTTTATTGGATTTAAGAGTACATTTATACAGGTAGCCCTCAGTTTACGGTCACAGTTGAGCCCCAGATTTCTGTTGCTAAGTGAGACATTTGTTAACTTGACTTTTGCCCCATTTCAAGACCTCGTTTGCCACCATTGTTAAGTGAATTGCTGTGGGTGTTAGGTTAGTAACACGGTTGTTAAGTGATCTCAATAGGAGACCCTGGGACACTGCAACTGTCATAAATATGGCTCAGGTGCCAAGCATCCGAATTTTGGTCACATGACTGTGGGGAATGCTGCAACGGTCATAAGTGTGAAAAATGGTCCTAAGTCGCTTTTTTCCATTGTTGTTGTAACTTTGAATGGTCATTAAATGAACTGTTGTAAGTTAAGGACCACTTATACCCTGTTGAGTAAACCTTTTGCTGATTTCACATTAGGAGTTAAAAAGAATCTTTTTAAAAAATTCTAATTGTCTCATTATTTTTTTGGCCATATCTGGGACACTATTAAGTATCTTGTTTGCCATGATCTATTTAAAAATGTGGGGCACTTCTGAGGATAATGCATAGGAAATGCAGCAAGGTCCTTTTCCACATTTGTTTTATTTTAAAGCTGAAACTAAAACTGGTAGATACTATATCCAACTCTCCTGATGCAGTGTTAGTTCTTCAGACAGCGAACTTAGATTGATGCTGATAGAAGAGAATATTTGTAGCTCAGAGTCCCAAAGGTGTGCTTTTTTTTCAAGAGGCAACTGGATTTTCTTTGAAGACGTTTTGCGTCTCATTCAAGAAGCTTCTTCAGCTTTTCTTCAGCTTCTTGGATGAGAAACAAAACATCTTCAAAGAAAAACCAGAAAGTTCAATTGCTTCTTGGAACAACCATGACCTGGATGACTGAGAATCTCTATTGACCTGTAGCTCAGAGATTGAACTATGGGTCCTTGGTGCTCTCTGAACTTAGTGGAGTTAATAATCATGTTACCTGTATGCCTGATGATGTTACCTAGTTGGGTAATGAAATGTCTGCCGGAAACCTAGCAAGCTAAGAGAGCACCAAGGACCACACAAACTTAGATTGTTTACTGGTGATAGTGGACTTAGACCACTAAAGCCCAATCTTCTTAGATTGGTCCTCTAGAAAAACCAAAGGACTGATTATATACAGTATATATATCAAATATAAGTCAATATTGACTATTTTCAAAATTGCCTTTAATCCTGGTTGCACTACCTGAGAAGGTTCAGTGTTGTGATCATAAGACAGCAGAAGGGGATGCTCAACTTTTTCAATAAATAGCATAGTTTTATATTTATAGTTTTATATACTCTTCTCAGATCAGGTCTGAGGACTTGGCGAATAACTCTGTCCCAGGGTGGAAATTCTATGTTAATTACACTGTAATCTGCTAAATGGAGAAATCAGTCAGTCTTCCAACAGGTTTCAGTGCTGATTCCCAAGCTGTGTGATACATATCATAATTATTTAGTAGCTTTATTGACTCAAATAGGGATAGATTTTTATCTGAATACTAGCTGTTGAAAAGGAACAGAGGGAAAAAAAAGGCTACTCGCGCTCTCCCTAATCATTTTGTAAGAATACAGTCTTAACTAGGATGGCCATTTTTAAAACTAAGGATTTTGATACAATAAAATTACTGTGGCTACATTGGAGGAAATGGATTTTTGACAACTCAAAGTGTTATTCAAATACAGGTAGTCCTTGGCTTACAATAATTCATTTAGTGACCGTTCAGAGTTAAAACAGCTCTAACAAAAAGCGAATTATGACCATTTTCACATTTATTATGACTGTTGCAGCATTCCCATGGTCATGATCAAAACCCAGACACTTGGCAACTGACTCATACTTATGACAATTGCAGTGTCCTGGGGTCATGTTGTCACCTTTTGCGACCTTCTGACAAAGTCAGTGGGGAAGCCAGATTCTCTTAACAGTCTTGTTAATAACCTAACAATTGCAGTGATTCCCTTAACAACTGCATTAAGAAAGGTGGTAAAATGGGGTTAAACTATTTTTAATTCTAATGTGAGAAGATAAATATGGTATATTACTTAAAGAGCTAGATCACTAAAAAGTTGACTTGTAATTCAGTTCTTGCTTAGGATAGTATCAGTGTTAGGCTGAGCTATGTTAACTAACCCATTTCCTGCAGGGTGATAAATTGCTCCATATTATTGGAGCTGCTTGGAGAAAAAAATGGATATTACTGTGAGTACCACTTAACAGAATAAGAGGATTGGAAGGGACCTTGGAGATCTTCTAATCCAACCCCCCCGCTCAGGCAGGAGTCCGTATACCATTTCAGACAAATGGCTTTTTTTTTCTTTTTTTAAAAGCCTCCAGCTACAATTTCTGAAGGCAAGCAGTTCCACATGGCTTCTTGCCTTCTTAGCTGGCTAATTAGCAGATGGATTTTGCATTTTCAACTTGTACACTTTATAATTCTGTCTTTTTCTTTTCCCATAGATTAATGTTGCAATGTAGAAAACCTCTCAAGGTCTCTGATGAATTGGTACAGCAGTACCAGAGCAAGAACCAATACCTAACAGCTATAGTAGCTGACCAGGAACTTGAAATGGACCCATATGCATTTGTTGATGGAGATGAAGAATTCCCATTTCCCGATAAAAAGGACAGGACAAACAATGACCGAGAAATTGGGAAAAAACATAAGGTAAGTGGGGGAAAAAAAACCAAGATATAAACCAATATAGTAAGCATTAATATCAAGGATTCTAGGCTTTTGGGGGAGGGGGGTGTTTTAATGTGATGGATTACACACAACAGGAGCTCAAAGTCTGTACATCTAATTCTATCAATAGAAGAGAATATTTGCAGCTCAGGGTTGAACTGTGGGGTTTTTGGTGCTTGTGTGAGCTTGGTGGTTTTCTTGCAGACGTTTCACAACCCAACAAGTTAACAACATCAGTGCACTAGGCTCTGTTTAGAATGTCAAAGTTTTCTTAAAAATACAAAAAGTGTTAGAGCATAGCATCTGCCTTCAAGGAGAAAAATTCTGACAGATATGCTTCGGTTGTTAGTCCCTTCTAAAATATTTATTTATATCTCAATACAAAAATCATAGTGACTCGGGAAGATTATCATCAACCTGTGATCAGGATACACCCTTCTGATGGAATACGTTTCTGCTAGAAGCTTTTTTTTTTCCTTTTGTGTTCCACTGCTAAATGGTTCTTTCACAAAATTCCTCCTTAGTTTTAAGTTGGCTCTCTGTGATGACCCTGGGCGCGATACAAAAATAACAAAGTTACAAAAGTAGAATAAATTCCCTTTAATGCCTCCAACTTGGCCCCAACGTCCAATTATCCTCGGCTGGATATCAAACTCTTCAAAAAACAGTCTATGAAGGGCAGAAATGCAATCCGAACCCAAAGTAAAGATAATTAGAAATTTAAAAACCAACATAAACCACACTGAAGTAATTAACACGGCAGGCCAGGATGATAAATTGCAGACTTTCAAAGGATAACGCAGCACCCACAGTTGGGAGGACGCCACAATCCAGATGAACCTGGACAAAGATAATCTGCAACTAATGGAAGGGATCAGGGCCTTTTTCTCTCTCGTAAGCCATATTGCTCCCTTCTCTGTTCCTCCCAGTGTGCCCTAGGATGAAGAGGGGGTGGCCCTGGGTCTTCCTCTGAATGCCCAGCCGGACTGCCCTTCTCTCGTTTCTTCCACAGCCACCGGAGCCACATCCCCACTCCCTGTCGGCTGCTCAATCTCCCCCTCAGAATCAGACTCCCAACAAGAGCATGACACTCTCTTTGATTAATTTCCATCCATTGTTAAAGGGAAATGAAGGGAAGGGAAAGGGGAAAAGAGAGCAGAAAAAAAAAGAAGGAAAAAAGTATCTTACTCAGATTTTGGATGGGGTTATGCACAAAATATTTTACAGAGTAGGTTTGTTGGTCTGTGATTCTGCCTGGTTACTTCTCCAGCCTTTTCAGTTTTGAAGCAGGGGTGGGCAGCTACTGGTCGCCCTGGTTCGGGTGAACCGCTACCTAATTTTTATCATTTTTAATGGCCGGTTCAGTGAACTGGCAAATCCCACTCTTGGCTGGCCCCACCCCTCCCTTCCACTTCCAGGAGTCTCCACGCGGCCTGTTTTAGATCCCAGGTAAGTACAGGGCCCATGTAGAGGCTCGAGGAGGGCAAAAAACGGGCCTCTGGAGCCTGGGGACCCCATTTTTGCCTTCCTGGAGCCTTGAGGAAAATCTCCAGAGCCCAGGGAGGGTGAAAAACAGGCTTTCTGGAAGTTCCAGAAGGCCGGAAACAGGCCCATTTCCAATCTCCAGTGGGCCACTGGACCCCGGAGAGACTGTTTTTGCCCTCCTGGGGGCTTGAGAAAAGGCTCTGGAGCCTGGGGAGGGCGAAACTGATCCCTCTGGCATGGTGCAGGAGGCCAACTAGGCCACGCCCACCCAGCAACCGGGCAGAGAACTGGTTGCTAAAATTTTTGAAACCCACCCCTGCTTTGAAGATACCATAGCTGAGAGAGTAGAGCACAGAGATCTTACATTGTCCCCAAAGATCTTCATGTAAAAAGATGTTGGTACAGCAGCTCTTCAAGGGGAATCAACTATCAATGAACGAGGCAGTGCTCTGCTGAGTGGTTGGTCTTAGTGGATGGCAGAATCCAATTGTTTTGGGGTTATCACACATCCCTCTTTCACCTGCTCTACTGACTGCTAACCTTTTCCACAGCCTGACGATGGAACACCCAGTGTGGGAGAAGATGCAATGTCACTTTTCAGCCCATCAGTCAAACAAGGTAAAATTTCTTAATATTTAGAAAAATGTTCGGCTGGCTTATTGTTAAAAAAAATCTGTTAAGAGTAACAGGAATGTACGTGTGGTCCTCAATTATGACCACAATTGACCATAATTGAGCCCAAAATCTCTGTTGTGAAGTGAGATATTTGTTAACTGAGTTTTTCCCTTCTTTACAATTTTTCTTGGCACAGTCATTAAGTGAAATCATGGCAGTTATTAAGTTAGTAAGATGGTTGTTAAGTGAATCTGGCTTCCCCACTGACTTTGCTGGTCAGAAAGTCCCAAAAGAAGTCGCATGACCCCGTGACACTGCAATCATCATAAATATGAACTAGTTGTCAAGCATCTGAATTCTGATCATGTGATCATAGGAATGCTGCAAAGGCTGTAACTGTGGAAGATGGTCCTAAGTCACATTTTTCAGTGCTATTGTAACTTTGAATAGTCACTAAACGAACTGTTGTAAGTCGAGGACCACCTGCATTCGTTTGTTTGGCAGTAGAGCCTCTAATGGAATTAGGACCTGCAGTGGAAATGTTACAATTTAGATATTGCCTAACAGTGAAGCTTTGACCTTGGATCTTCTTTCAGCAATAGATGCACAGCGTAATCCCCCTCACAATCGCACGGCTTCAACTAGTTTGTTCCATGAAAATGACCTGGTTGTCTCCTACACTGACCTTGACAATCTCTTCAACTCTGATGAAGATGAGCTAACAGTAAGTAGTTTTTTTAAGGTTGGGAGCCTTACAGTAGTGTGATAATGGCGATGTGTTGCTACTGCCCTCGGGCGGGATTTTTAGGGTTGTCCCAAAGGTGCTTTTTTCAAAAGGCAACTGGACTTTCTGTTTTTTTCTTGGAAGACGTTTTGCTTCTCACCCATGAAGCTTCTTCGGCCCCGGCTGGATGGTGGGGAATGGAAGGATTTATATTCCTTACAGACAGCTGGTCGTTTGCATTCTTTTAGAGAGTTGTTAAGGCCTCTTGGAGGTTTGTCTCTGTCCTCAGAGTCACCTGAGTTGTGCAAATAAGCATGGAACCTGCTTGGAACTGCTGAAAGGATTGTTGTAAACTGGAGATAGATGATGTTGTATCCCTCCCCCTCTGTTGAGGGAGGGCTGTTCAGTTTTTACATAGATGGCCTCTTTGAGATCCCTCTTTCAAACCAGCGGTCCTCTCTGTCTAAAATATGGACTTTACTGCCTTCAAAAGTGGGCCTTTGTCTTTTAAATGCAGATGGATTATTGAATCTTGTCCTGATGGATTTGTTCTCCTATGTTTTTTATGGATTTTTATGTGGTGGATTTTTAAATATTGTAAACTATCAGCAATGTGTGATTTAGGCAGCCACACATTTATTTAATGATATCAATCAACTTGAATAGAGCAGAAGGGACTATAGAGGTCTTCTGCTCCAACTCCTTGCTCAAGCAGGAATCTCTACATCATTGCAGACAAATGGTTGTCCAATCTCTTCTTGAAAGCCTCCGGTGTTGGAGCGCCCACAACTTCTGGAGGGAAGCTGTTCCACTGGTTTATTGTCCTCACTGTCAGGAAATTTCTCCCTTAATTCTATGTTGCTTCTGTCCTTGATTAGTTTTCATCCGTTGCTTCTTAAGTCACTCTGAAGTTGGTGCTGCTAAGAAGAAACCATCCCTTTAGATGGCCAGTTGCTTCCCACTGATGTACTGCTTCCCACTGGTGTTATACTCAGCACCACACTATCCTTCATACCAGGGGTCGCCAACCTTTTGGACCTCAGGGACCACCAAACTCATAATTTTAAATCCCGAGACCACTAATATGAATTTTGACTAATGGTGGCTTGCTGAAGTTGGGAAGGGGGGAGAGAGAGAGAGAAAGAGAGAGAGAGAGATCTCATCTAACTTCTCTTTCTCTCCCTCTCTCTCCTCTCTCTCTCTCTCTCTCTCTCTCACACACACACACACACACAGAGACAGGTGGGATTCAAATTTCTTAACAACTGGTTCTTGGGCGTGGCCTAACTTGTGGGTGTGGCTTGGTGATCATGTGACTGGCTGGGCATGGCTTGTATGTAAATATTATAAATATTTATATAAATATTGAATTTTTTATTTAAAAAAGAGCAAATTTTACCCAAAATCAGGCAAAGCAGGCAGGCAGATTGAGTTGCTCACAGAATCATTCAGAGATCTATCTATCTTCCATCGGCTACCTGAGTCGGTCACATAAAATTTGCTTGCAGTGAGTCTGCACTGAACAATAGAAGCTTCAGTCCTAAGGAAGGTTAGGCAGAGTCGAAGATCTAAAGATTAGCTAAAAACCAAGAAATCCAATGATTTCCTGCTTTCTAGCTAATCTAAATCTCCTGGCACAGCAGAACAGCTGATGGTTGAAAAAAAAAAAAAGGAAAGATAGCAACTTAGCAGGCAAGTTTGCAGGGTAAGGAGTAAGTGGGTGGGGAGGGTTCCCGCAGGCCATATGGGTGGCTCAACCTTGTGTTCCCGCGCAGCCTGGATTAATGGCTTTGGGAGGGTGCTCTGGGGGTGACATTTCTCTGCGGACCATCGCAGCCCATCAGTATGCCGGGGCCCACCGGTTGGCGACTGCTGCTCCATGCATCTTAATTAAAGACATGGGATCCTAGGAAAGATGCTGATAAATTTTCTCATTGTTTTGCTCTCAAATTTAATGGCCATGCAGTTACCCAGATGCAGATAATTGAAGCTTTTAATGTATAATGTGATTTGGATTATATTCTGTTTTATTAGCTCAGCTGTTTTCTTGCATTTAAAAATAAAAGGGTTAATTATTTTACATTTTAAAAAATTGTCCAGTGTTACGATTTGGAACTTACGCCTTGGAGATGTTTATTTTTCTTTCTTTCATTCCTAGCCGGGATCTAAAAGAATATTGAATGGAACAGATGACAAGTCTAGTTGCAAAGAGTCAAAAGCTGGAAACCTGGACCCATTGTCATGCATAAGTAAGTTACTTTTTTGTAGTGTTGCAATTTTTCTTGGGTTATCTTTGTGGTTTGATAATGTGAAACTTTATCATGGAAGTAGATACAGTACCAACTAAAATGAAAACATAACAAAACAGTTTCCATTGTAAAAATGCTGTTCTAGGACAGCTTTCTCACATTGGCAGAAGATTACGAAGGTTGCAGTCTAACTGAACTAGAAGACACTACATTGGGGAAGCTTATTCACTGAGCTTGCTTGTTTTATTTGCAGATATTTTATTACCCAAACTAGGTGACATCATCAGAGCTAGGCTGATGTTACCCAGTTTGGGTAATGCAATGTCTGCAAGAAAAAAACCAAGTTTCAAGAGCACCAAGCAACCTTCATTTCAGTCATCAAATATTCTCCTTTATTAGTACCTGAGCATATAGAAAGTAAAATTTTCAACCATCTAAGTAAATTCCAGTCTTAGAGATGAACACTTTGGAATGAACACCCTTTGAATGGTGCAGGAGTATGAACTGATTTCCAGAAAAATTGCAGACTACAGGAGCCATTTGGGGCTTTTAAGATGCAGACAACACAGATTCATCCCCAACAGCCTGCGCCTGTGTTCAACAGTGAAGGGACACAGGGCAGAAAACATCCTGCAGAAAGCACAGCTCCAACTTCTCAATGAAAGAATAAGACAGATTAATTTTACAGTTGGGGTTTTGAAAGAAAGATTGGAAAACAAACTCAAGAGCTGAAATCATTTCTACGAACAGAAGTATTGGAGGAAGCCACAGAATTTACGAAGAAGGCACAACTAGCACAACACGAGCATTGGAATCTTCTGAGTGAGAATAAGGATAGGTCTTTACCATTAACATCACTATCAATTATTTTTTACGTAAAGGATAACTACAGCAAGTTTTAGGTATTTATGCTAATATGGTACATTCAGCCTCAAAAAAAAAAAAAAAAAAAAAACTAGACATGGCAAGATTTGCTTAATAAAGATAAGAATTTACCATAATTCATGTATTTATAAATTTGCTTAATAAAAATAGGAATTTTACCATAATTAATAAATTATAAATTGCCGAAAGAATAATGACCTTAAGACTCAAGAATGGGTCTTGAGAAGGATAACAAAATTTAAAGCACTTATACGAGTCAAGAACATTTCCTAGGATATATTTATAAATTGCTACTGAAATATGTCATGGAGATGGAACAAATTAAAAATTGATGTAAAACTTCAAGGAAGTAATTACAGTGGAACAGTGGGAAGAGCTGTGAAAAAAATCAATAACATTCACTCAATCTATAATTTGAGACAAAATTGGTATAAAATGTTTTAAAGTGGGCATATAACTCCATCAAAGATTGCCAAGATGGACAAATTAATGTGTAATAAATGCTGGAAACGCCATATAGTTTTGCACGAACACCACATGTAATAAAATATTCTTTTGAACATTTTATTACACATAATGTTTGTGCAAAAATACCTAAATGTATTTGGAAGGAAATATAACAAAATATACAGAAATTTGGCCTCAAAGCATAAATATTCCTATTAGGAATACTGTAATTATATGATGTATACATGAAGAATATTATAATTTACTAAAATATTTAATGACAGCAGCAAAAATAAATTATGCTCTGCCAAGGAAAAATGAAATTGGTTGTTGATACAAACTTGGGAGACCAAAATTGGAGAATAGACAGCAAAATCAAAACTAATAGTATATTTTCATAACAGAAGATTAACTAAATTTAAGCAGAAATGATTCCCTTTTTCATAACATACAACACAGCAAAGCACATTCAGAATATGATTTCTAGAATTGTCTTTGGAGATTCTCAATCATCCAGTTCATGTTTTTTTGTTTTCCCTTTGAAATGTTTCTCTTCTCATCCAAGAAACCTCTTCTACAGAACTAAAGAAGCTTCTTGGATAAGAAGCGAAACCTTTTCAAAGCAAAATAACTAAAAAAAGTCCAGTTGCTGTTTGGAAATAGCACCTTTGGAATTTCTAGAGTTAAAAGAATAATTTAAAATGACAAAATGAAATGATTTAAACAGATATAAGCAGCAATCCCCAATATTTAATCTTCAGTGCAAAAGATACATTTAGTGATTAATGATTTGGGAATATGAAAGGGAAAAGGAGATAGCTTCTTTCCTAACATTTTTATCATGTTTTATTTTTTGTTTCTGGATAATTGTAAGCCACTCAGAGTTACCAGGTGGTGAGATGGGTGGCAAATACAAGGGAGGGCGGGAGGGAGGAAGAAAGGTTCTTGATTTTTGTCCAATTTTTGCTTAAGCTTATGTAACTTTTTTTAAAAAAAGACATGTAATTATTTATAACATTTATTTTGGTGGTCTCTACTAGAGGTGAGAGAGCACTATTGTGGCTTTATGGAATTTAATACTATTTGTGAGCTGGCTTGCAAATGGCTAGGTGTAATCATTGGAAGATGCAGAAGTCCTAAAAAGGCTGATTTAAAAATGCCTGTGCTTTAGCTTTGCAAAAACACCCTTTACAAAGTTCATAGGCTTCAGTATCCTTTAAACATAAGACAAAAGAATAAAACATGCAGAAAGGCAATTTCACGAAAGCAGCTGTATTGTCTAAGTTGCCTGACATGTGGCAGGAAAAATAATATGTTAAATAACTTGAACCTAAACCAGGTACAGCTGATCTTCATAAAATGTATCCCACGCCACCATCCTTGGAGCAACACATTATGGGATTTTCTCCCATGAATATGAACAATAAGGAGTATGGCAGCATGGACACCACACCCGGCGGAACAATCCTCGAAGGAAATGGTATTACTGGTGGCCTTCAGTTCAGGATTGAAGTGGATGAGGGATTCTGTAGTCCAAAACCCACAGAAATAAAGGTTTGTGAATTCCTTTTGGATGTTCCTGAATGTTAGTTATATTGTCTAGTTTTGATTGATCTACAAAAAGAGGAGGACAATTTAACAGCTTTTGGGTTGGTTTGTTTATTGTTGGAGGCAATGTTTTTTTGAATGGTATGTTTCTTCTGAAACAGCCAGGACTGTTCATTTTAATACTTTTTTATTTATTTATTTTTCCCTCCTGGAATTCATTTTGGTGGGTTTCTTTCCTCCCCCCCACCAAGCATTACGAGATTTTTCATAGCTTTATTTGGGTGCACAGTGAAAATGGACTCACGTTTCATTAGTTGTGACAACAGCTTGTTTGATTAACTTTTGACTTTTTTCAGTATTCAAATTAAATATTAACTTCGCTTCTGCCTGTATCAGTTATGAGGTGAATGCATTTTGTGTGGAGGAGGTGCATTGGCAGTGGGGAAAAACAGATGTTGCCACAAATGAGAGATTCGCCATTATCTACGCTCAGAGAGGAGCGCATTTTTCTTCCACTAACTAGTATCTTTATTTTTCCTCCAGTGCAGGTCGTCCTTAATAGAGCTTGCACATTATGGTCCCATGTCATGATGGTTGTAAAACAAGGTGGCCTTGATTAACAACCCACAGCTCCTGCTCTCCCCGGTGCAGCTGTTAAATGAAAGTGCAGGTCATTTAAATGGAGCACAGGTTGCCTTGGGTGGGGGAGGCCCACCGAGGCCTAATTCAGGCTCAGACTTACCTACCCCAGGTCTCCCAAAGCCCCCCCCCCCCCATGGGCACTGCAACATAAATGACCACAGGGATGTTTCAATAGCTATTTTGGGGACCGGGTGGTAAGTAGCTTTTGAGGGAATGTCTGTGGAGATTCTCAATCATCCAGGTCATGGTTTGTCCCAGAGGTGCTTTTCAAAAGACAGTTGGACTTTCTTGTTGTTTTCCTTGAAAAGGTTTCACTTCTCATCCAAGAAGCTTTTTCAGTCCTGAAGAAACTGCTTCTTGGATGAGAAACAAAACATTTTCGTGTGTGTGTGTGTGGGGAGGAGAGCAAAAAGTCCAACTGCCTTTTGAAAAACATATTTGGGATAACTTTGGGGGGGGGGGGCTGTCATACCTTTGAATGTCCATTAAGAGACCGATCACTAAGTGAGGACATGAGACAACTGATCATTAAAGTAGACAAGCATTTAAAACTTAAATCAGTGAGTCTTTCTGTTTAAACTTTCCACCCTTAGCTCTTTTCAAATGATCTTCCTGGTGTGTGTTTCAGGATTATTCCTATGTTTATAAGCCTGAGAACAGTCAAGCTTTCATGGGATGTTCCATGTTCGCCCCACTGAAGACTCTCCCAAGCCACTGTCTCCCTGCCATCAAACTGCCAGAGGAGTGTGTTTATCGGCAGAGTTGGACCGTTGGCAAGTTGGATTTGCTTCCACCAGGACCTACGATGCCATTCATTAAAGAAGGGTAAGTGTTTCTTTAAGATGAGATAATACAAGTATTTCATCGAAATTACATTGTCTTCTGACAAATGTATTGGTCTGAGAGCATGGATGTGTTTTACGGAATCCAGATACATTTTATCAAGGCTTAGGTTTGTTTATTGAACACTTTTTCAGTGATGACGACACTTAGAAAGTGCATTCTCTAATTCACATTTATGTCAATCAGAATAGAGCTGGAAGGGACTCCAGAGGTCTTCTAGTCCAACCCCCTGCTCAAGGAAGAAAGCCTACATCATTTCAGACAAGGGACTGTCCAGTGTGTTCTTAAAAACCTCAGTGATGAAGCACCTACAACTTCTGGTGGCAAGCTGTTCCACTGATTAATTGTTCTCACTGTTAGGAAGTTTCTCCTTAATTCTAGGTTGCTTTTCTCCTTGTTTAGTTTCCATCCATTGTTTCTTGTCCTGCCTTCTGGTGCTTTGGGGAACAATTTGACCCCCTCTTCTTTGTGGCAGCCCCTCAAATACTGGAATTCTGCTATTATGTCACCCCTAGTCCTTCTTTATGTCAAACCATAATTTATTATTGTTTTTTCTCTGTTTAAACATCGTTATTAAAAATAATTAACATGTACAATTTGATTGCAGTATAAGGAGTATCTTGGGGGTGCTTAATACTATCAATTTTAATAAGCCATGAAGTCTATTAAGAGTATAGACAAACCAGGAATTCCTCTATACTTTTGGAAGTCTGATAGTGCTGAGTATGCAGAGCGTGTGTATGTGTGTTGCGATATTTTTCTCATTTATAGGAAAAAAATGTGTATAAATGTTGTGTTCCATTGAAAAAGATCCTTAAATTACGAGTTCTCCAATCAATGTTTGAGATTGATTGCTTGTTTTTTAACATCAATAAGCAACAATAATATTTTTCTCTCATCAAACTAGCGCACCAAGCACTAAAAATATAGCATTCCTGTAAAATTAAAAGTATCTGACAGAAACTAATGTAAGATTCCTATATTAAGCTGTTTTAACACATCAAGGAGGTGTGGAATAATTCGTTGTTCCATCTCCTTGCTGTTTAAGTTAGTCCTCGACTTACAACTAGTCATACTCACAGCCAACCTGTCGGCTATTTGCAGCATCCCATGATCATTTGATCATGATTTATCACATCTTTGCCAGAAACCAGCATTTACTTCCAGTTTCCGACAATAACCTCTCTATAACGCACCATGGTTTCAATTAATGACCATGGCATTTGCTTAACCGCTGTGGCTTTTGCTTAATGACTGATTCAAAAAGAGCAATGAAATCAGGTCCAGTCACATGATGACTCACTTTATGACCATTATGACTTATGACTGTACAGGTAGATAGTCCTCGACTTAACAACAGTTCGTTTAGTAACTGTTCAAAGTTATAGCATCACTGAAAAAGTGACTTGATGATCACTCTTTACATTTACAACTGTTACAGCATGCCCCTGGTCACATGATCAAAATTCAGACACTCGGAAACTGATTCATATTTATGACGGTCACAGTGCCTCTGTGTGTGTGTGAGACATAAGCTCCTTTTGCGACCTCCTGAAAAGCAAAGTCAGTGGGGAAGCCAGATTCACTTAACAACCGTGTGACTAACGTAACCACTGCAGTGATTCATTTAACAACTGCAGCAAGGAAGGTTGTAAAATGGGACAAAACTCACCTAACAAGTGTCTCACTTAAGAACAGAAATTTTGGACTCAATGGTGGTTGTAAGTCGAGGACTACCTGTCTTTGGTAGGCTCCCTTATGATCATCAGAGTACTTGTATAACTCTTTATACTTATGCTTTGCTTATTAGCTTCTGCTGCCTTGAGAAAGTTCAAAACATTCTCAAAGGTCCATCTCATCCTGGACACCCTTTTTTTGAACTATTACCATCTGGCAGATGGTACAGGTTAATAAAAACAAGCACAAATAGGCTGAAAAACAGCTTCTATTCCAGGGCAGTAACTCTATTGAATTCTACTGTACAGTGCAATATTAATGCAATATCAGGGGTTTTCAATTCAATGTATAGAATGTGAAGGATGTGTATGTTTATTTTCATAGTCATAATGTACACTGAAGATGCTATTTAATTGCATTGTACGAGGTGCAATGACAATAAAATAAAGTAAACTAAATTAGCTTTAATGCATACTGTTTGAAAGTCTTGAATTAAAAGCTTTTCCCTTCCTTCTCCAGGGACGGGAGCACCATTGACCAAGAATATGGCCCTGCCTACACTCCGCAGACACATACCCCATTCGGTATGCCCCCCAGCAACGCCCCGCCAAGCAACAGTGGCGCTGGGATCCTTCCTTCCCCTTCCACCCCTCGCTTTCCAACTCCCCGAACTCCAAGGACGCCTCGGACTCCCCGCGGGGCGGGTGGGCCAGCGAGCGCGCAAGGCTCCGTCAAGTACGAGAATTCCGATTTGTACTCTCCTGCCTCGACCCCGTCCACCTGTAGGCCCTTAAACTCGGTCGAGCCAGCGACGGTCCCGTCAATCCCTGAGGCGCACAGCCTCTATGTGACCCTCATTCTGTCCGAATCGGTGATGAATCTTTTCAAAGACTGTAACTTTGACAGCTGTTGCATTTGTGTTTGCAACATGAACATCAAAGGTGCTGACGTCGGAGTTTACATTCCAGACCCAACCCAGGAAGCTCAGTACAGGTGTACGTGCGGATTCAGCGCGGTCATGAATCGAAAATTTGGCAACAGCTCGGGATTGTTCCTTGAGGATGAGTTAGACATCTTAGGCCGCAACTCGGAATGCGGCAAAGAAGCGGAGAAGCGCTTTGAGACTCTTCGCGCTGGTTCTGTCGAGCAGAGTGGAAGCTTGAAGGAGATGGACCGACTTCCCGACGAGCTGATACTTTTGCTGCAAGACCAGTGCACCAACTTGTTTTCGCCGTTTGGAGCAGCCGATCAAGACCCCTTGCCCAAAGTTGGCTCCGCGGGCAATCTGGTGCGGGCCGAGGAAAGAGACTGTTGCTACGATTGCTATCTCGCATTGGAACATGGACGCCAGTTTATGGACAACATGTCGGGAGGGAAGGTTGACGAAGCACTTGTAAAGAGTACTTGTTTGCATCACTGGTCGAAACGAAATGGTAAGTGCTTCAGTTTGCCGATCGAATAAAAGAACGTGTGTCAGTCTGTGCTCCCTTCAAAATCCAAGAAAGAAATACTCAGACTCCATGGGTTAGAGCGAAGTTATCCTTTTACTGGAAAATGAAGTGAAAGCTTCAGATTTAATTCCGAATCTGAGAAATTGACGCGCAGATCACATATACAAAGGAATGGAAATGCTCCCACCCCCCCAAAGTCCAAATGACTCTTCCAATTAAAAGTTCTGAATAGGATCATGTGGCCATCTCCAGGTGGTGATGAGGCTTCTGTCTGTTGACCTTGACATATTTTGATAAAAGTTCGCAGTTGCGCAAAAGGGGACAGAAGCTAGCCAAGAAATGGAAAGTTAAAGAAAAGAATCCCCCCTCCCCTTGCTAACCCAGCAAAGGAATGCAAAACACCTCCAGCCTTCTTCCCCTCCAAATTCCCCCCTCCCTCCGTTGCTATTGACAGCCGAAAGAAATAGATTGGCATAGCATCAGAGAAGCAATAGTTAGAATGCAGAATATACATATTATGGAAGATATCTTGAGGGTGACAACGTGTTTTAATCCCATGTAAAACGTGGACTTACAATAGCAATAGAACTTAGACTTGCATGCCTCTTTACACTGCTTTACAGCCCCCTCTAAGCGGTTTACAGAGTTAGCATATTGCCCCCAACAATCTAGTTCCTCATTTTACCCATTGGGGAAAGATGGAAGGCTGAGTCAACCTTGAACCTGGTGAGATTTGATCTGCCAAATTGCAGGCAGCCAACAGCCAGCAGAAGTAGCCTGCAGTACTGCATTCTAGCCACTGTGCCACCGCGGCTCATGTGAATAGTTGGTTGATGACAAATGGCAAAAAACCAAAAATTTGTATTGAAGGTGTTACCCACTTTCGTAATGAAATGTCTGCAAGAAAACAGCCAAGCTCAGAGAACACCGGGATCTCACTGTTTAACCCTAAGCTATAAGTATTATTTTCCATCAGAAACAATAACTTGCTTATCTGTTCCTAATTTTCTAGAACAGTGTTCATCAACCTTGGCAAACTTTAAGATGGATGGATTTCAATTCCCAGAATTTCCCAGCCAGCCTTGGTAGGGAATTCTGGGAGCTGCTCTGCACATCTTTAAATTGCAAGGTTGAGAAACATTTTTCTAGATCAGTGTTTCTCAGCCTCATTGAATGTAAGGCGCATGGACCTCAACTCCCAGAATTCAGTAAGTTTTGTTGGCTGAGAGAATTCGGGGAGTTGAAGTCCACGCATCTTAACGTTGATAAGGTTGAGAAACATTGATCTAGAATAATGTTTCTCAACCTTGCAATTTAAAGTTGTGCAGACCAGCTCCCAGAATTCCTTAGCATGGCCGGCTGGGGGTAGGCTGGGAGTTGAAGTCCATGCATCTTCAGTAAGACAAGCACAGCAGAAAACGTACTATGAAGTATGGGTAGTCCTCGAACTACAATCAGTAGTTTAATGATAATTCAAAGTTACAACGGATTCCCAAAAGAGACTTACAACCCATTTTTTACACCCTCCTTTGGCAGTCCTGTGACCAGATTTTGGGCTCTCAGCACTGCACTGGCCTGCATCTATGGACACGGTCATATTAATGCAATTTGTAACAGTTTTGCCAAAAACAACTGTGGTGTTTGCTTAGTGACCATTGGAAAGAAGATCATAAAATCACCTCCAGTCACATGTTTTACAAGTATCACGACAAGCTTAATTACCAGGCTCAATTACGGTTGTAACTGGAGAACTACCTGTATAGAAAAACTTGTAACAGTTCGTAGGAGAGGTATAAAAGGTTTAGTTAGCTGTGGAATCATTTTTTACTTTTCATGTTTTTTAAAAGACAGTATTTGATTTAGGTTTAAATAGAAAGCCAGTCTGTTTTTTTGAAAGCATTTCTGGCACTGGGGAGACCTGGTTCAAATTCATCCTTAGTCAGAGAAGCTCCAATCACTTCCTCTCTCAGCCCAGCTTAAACTGGCGAAGCTATTATTCTGGGGAAACACAAAGCATTATGTATCCTACCTTATTGAGATATATATCTAATAAAATATTTATAAACAGCCCTAAAGTAATTCTTGGAGTGTGATAAAATCAATATGGAACAATAAAGTAAAAATCTAATAAAAACAAATCTGGATCAGAAACAAAATGCAAGCTGATACTATCACTAAACTGCAAAGCAAGCCAGGAAAAGAAAATATGAACACCTAGAGTAGAACATAGATGTGATTTGGTGATGTCCTCACCAGCAATTTTAGCAATTGTGTTCTGCAGCCTCTGTGTCATCAACAGAACCCTGAACAATTATAGTTTTTTGTGTCATCTCAATGGGAAGTTACCACTTCATATACAATTCTGGTCAAGTTCAGGAATGTAAGAGCTGTTTAACCTACAGAGTTGGCTGGAAAAAAACCCTGTGGGCTATAGATAGTCCTTGACTTATGACTTCAATTGAGTCCAGAATTTCTGTTGCTAAGTGGGACAGTTGTGAAGTGAGTTTTGCCCCATTTTACAACTTATCTTGCTGCTGTTATTAAGTGAATCACTGCCATTGTTAACTTAGTAATCCCGGTTGTTAAGTGAACCTGGCTTCCCCGTTGACTTTGCTTGTCCTAAGCTCGCAAAAGGGGATCCCGTGACCTTGGAATACTGCAACCATCATAAATACAAGTCAGCTCTCAAGTGTCTGACTTTGGATCCTGTGACCACAGGGATGCTGTAACAGTCCTAAGTGTGAAAAATGGTCATTAGTCACTTTTTTCAGTGCCGTTTTAACGTCTAACTGTCACTGAAGGAACTGTTGTAAGTCAAGGACTACCTGTCCTGGGAACCCCACTGACAAAGAGAAATGTAGGAATGGTATTTAATCAATTTTAAGATTTGGGATCCTTCAGTCCAAAGAATAATCTGTTTCAGTTATCCGCATTTGGTCCATTTACAGACAATCAATCCTCCATTTAAAATCATTCGTTTAAAGTTACAATGGCACTGAAAAAAAATGACAATTTTTGTTCTCACTTAAGACCATTGCAGCATCCCCATGGTCACATGATCGAAATCCAGAGGCTTGGCAACTGACTCATTTATATGACGGTTGCAGTGTCCTGGGTCATGTGATCACTTTTTGCGACTTTCTGACAAAGTCGACAGGGAAGCCGGATCCACTTAGCAACCGTGTTACTAACTTAATACATGAAGTGGTTCACTGAACAACTGCAGCAAGAAATGTTGCAAAATGGGGCAAAGCTCACCTAAGTGCCTTGGTAAGAAACAGAAATGTTGGGCTCAGTTGTGGTTTTGTAAGTCCCGGATAACTTCAAAGAACTAGTCAGATCTTGGTTTGTATATATCAGGGGTGAGCAACTCTGCAACTTTACAACCTGTGGACTTCAACTCTCAGAATTCCTGAGCCAGTATGGCTGGCTCAGGAAGTCTGAGAGTTCAAGTCTCCAGGTTATAAAGTTACCAGAGTTGCCCACTCTGGTATAGATTCTGATGAACAGTCTGAATAACGTACTAAATTGCTCCAAATTGATATAAGATTTACGGTACAAAATGTGCTATGTTAGAGAACAATCCTTGCCCTCTCCAGTCAACAGCCAAGGGAAAGTTGAGATTATTTTTTTTTTTTTTTGGGGGGGGGGGGGGGGGGGAGGAGAGAATTTGGGAGAAATTCCTGTCATGAAATAGCAGGCTTGCAGTGGAGATCCTGATTTGATCCTGGAAATTTCCACAGAGACAGCTGTAATGGCTGCATTGTAATTAATCAGGGACGATCGTGGGACTTTCTGGCTTAATTTTCTCCCTGTTCCAACTTGTGGGAAAGGTCATCACTTTCAAGTCCTCACTCAGTGTCACCAGATTGTGTTAGCTTTAAATAGATAGAGGAGGGATAGAATAACCCTCTACAGCAGGGGTCTCCAACCTTGGCCCCTGGAAGCCTGGTGGACTTCAACTCCCAGAATTCCACAGCCAGCTTTGCTGGCTGTGGAACTCTGGGAGTTGAAGTCCGCCAGGCTTCCAGGAGCCAAGGTTGGAGACCCCTGCTCTACAGGTATCTGAACACACAGAAAAAGGTCAAGATCTGTTTCCTATAATTCTACATGGTTTATATTATAGGAAGGCCAATTTCTCTGGAACCTCCAGAAAAAAATTACTGACAAGAAGAATTATTTGATAGTGAAATCAACTGTCCCTGAGATGTTTTCCTTCCTCCTTTCTCCTTCCTTCCTTCCTTCCTTCCTTCCTTCCTTCCTTCCTTCCTTCCTTCCTTCCTTCCTTCCTTCCTTCCTTCCTTCCTTCCTTCCTTCCTTCTTTGCTTCCTTCCTTCCTTCCCTCCCTCCCTCCCTCCCTGAAATGGACTTCTAAAGCTGAAAATGTCCCCTTCCTGCTCCTTAATCCTGTCTCTTGAGCTATAAGGCCTTTAGAAACGTACCTGTTAACAATTAAAAACAATGATCAATTCTCTGCTTCCCAATTCATTTGAATGATCTTCTTTTCCTTCCAGTTGTAGATGTGAGCATGCAATGTTCTCAGGACGTCCTTCGCATGCTGCTCTCGCTCCAACCAGTTCTTCAGGATGCCATTCAGAAAAAACGAACGGTTCGATCTTGGGGTGTACAAGGTCCCCTCACGTGGCAACAGTTTCATAAAATGGCTGGACGAGGCTCTTATGGTAAACATTGTCTATGAAACATGACTATCCTTTAATCCAGGGATCTCCAACTTTGGCAACTTTAAGAATGGTGGACTTCAACTCCCAGTATTCCCCAGCCAGCAAAGAATTGAAATCCATAAGTCTTAAAGTTGCCAAGGTTGGAGACTGTGCTTTAATTGACTGGGTGCTGGGTGCGTGTTTTAAACTACCTTAGCTTTTATTTATAAAGAATAATAATCTTGGAAATAGTTTAAATGATAGTTACAGAACTGTGGCAAGATATTGGACATGAAAACTGCCAGGGGTGTGAGAACTAAAGGCATATAAATGTGAGAAATACATTGTAGGAATTGGCCACAGGTCTAATGTTGTGTTGCCACCTCAGAAAGCAAAATAACAATCCACGCAATCTTATTTCATAGATTGTGGTCAGACCCTCTAAAACAGGAGTCTCCAACCTTGGCAACTTTAAGACTTGTGGACTTCAACTCCCAGAATTTCTCAGCCAGCAAATCTAGCTGAGGAATTCTGGGAGTTGAAGTCCACAAGTCTTAAAGTCACCAAAGTTGGAAACCCCTGCTCTAAAATAATTGCCTGCTTGGGTCAGGCAAATGATGGGCATGTTATATAGGCGGAATATAAAGAAAATCCAAAATCTCAAACCATCAATGGACCTAGAATTAGATTCTTGGAAAATTTTAGACTGTGATATGGCACTTTCCACAGATGCATTGGAATAACAGTTCTCAGAATCACACAGGCAACTTTCTGTGAACTTGGGAACCTGTCTGAAGGTGTAATGGACGGGTTTTACATTCCCACTCCATTAGGACACCTGGGAAGAAAACTATATAGAATAAAATAGAATTCTTTATTGGCCAAGTGTGATTAGACGCACAAGGAATTTGTCTTTGGTGTATATGCTGTCAGTGTACATAAAAGAAAAGATACGTTCATCAAGAATCATCAGGTACAACACTTAATAATAGTCATAGGGTACAATAAGCAATCAAATCATACTAGGAAACAGTCAATATAAATTGTAAGGATACAAGCGACAAAGTTACAGTCCATGTATTTATTTATTTTTATTTTTTCTCCCCAGGAACAGATGAGTCTCCTGAACCACTGCCCATTCCAACCTTCTTGTTGGGGCACGATTATGATTTCTTGGTGCTGTCGCCTTTTGCCTTACCATATTGGGAGAGGCTGATGCTGGAACCCTACGGATCTCAGAGGGACATCGCCTACGTGGTGGTGTGTCCGGAGAACGAAGCCCTGCTGAATGGAGCGAAGAACTTCTTTCGAGACCTCACTGCAATATACGAGGTGAGGAATTTAAGGGCATGGGAGTTCCAGGGCCCCTCCACCCCTCACCCCACCCCCCCTCCCCCAAATGAACATCCATCAACCCCTACATTCCAGCTGTCAGTGAAAAGTCCTGCAGGGCCCTATTTGAACAAAGCAACTAAAATGGATGGTCGGTCGAGGAAGATAAAAAGCTGCATCCAATGAAGGTGCCATCCTGTGGTTAAATTTTGTATTGACTTCCTACAAACCTTGTAATTTTGGGATGCTGAACTCTTTGTGTTTTCCAGAAGGCCATGATTGCAAGACTTCCCTAAATATATATATAGGTAGTCCTTGACTTAACAACATTTAGTTTAGTTACCAAAGTTACAACGGCACTGAAAAACGTGACCGTTTCTCACACTTTTACAACCATTGAAGAATCCCCAATGGTTCAGAATCTGGACACTTGGCAACTGGTTCATATTTATGATGGTTGCAGTGTGCCAGGGGTCACGTGATCACCTTTTGTGACCTTCTGACCCGCAAAGTCAGTGCGGAATCCGGATTCACCTAACAATAACAACTGCAGTGATTTATTGAACAACTGTGGCAAGATAGGTCATAAAACGAGGCAAAATCTACTTAACAAATGTCTCGCCTAGCAACATAAATTTTGGGTTCAGTTGTGGTCATAAATCAAGGGCTACCTGTATTTTAAAATGTTTTGGACTCACCTCCCTGTTAGCTCTCCCTCCAGTTTATTAGCAAGTCAATAATATCAAAACATTTGAGCTTAATAGGCACACTACAGTATTATTCCCAGGTTTATTAAGGATGGGAGGTGAAAGTAGTTTTATTTGATCTTGTTTTACTGTATTGTGCACGATGCACACTCTTACCTGTCACATTAAATAGCTTCTTGATGGTTGAAATCACACAGCTTCTTAATTCAGTTACTGAATCTAAATTTCCAGGATTTTGCCACACACGGCAGATTATTAACGAGGTCAGACAGACTGAATTTGTAAATATTGTGTGGCAGCGAAGCAAGTCAACTTAATTAAGCAAGCAGAATAATAGGGTGCTCATTGGATCTCTCAGCTCCCAGGTCCTGAAGTGAACTAGCCAATGTGTGAATCCTGCCAATGTTCAAAGTGGAGGGGTTTCTAGCTCGCAATACTTAGCTTACAAAAAGAGTCATGAGGTGTACGTTATACAATAATAGGCCTTTCAAAGTAAGTGATCCATCCAAATTCCATTCAGAATTTGAAAGTTTTACATGCTCTTGGTTTTTTCTTTACATAAAATATGTGCTTAAAGAACAGTGTACCATCTGGGTCAATTCATTTACATCAATATGCTGACTCTGTAAATAGCTTAGAGAGGGCTGTAAAGCACTGTGAAGCAGTATACAAGTCTAAGTGCTATTGCTATTGGTAAAGCACAATTTTTTCTAATTTTTTGTGGAGTAGACCAGTGTTTCCTCAAGCTTGGCAACTTGAAGGTGTGTGGACCTAAACTCCTAGAATTCCCCAGCCAGCATGTGGAATTCTGGGAGTTGAAGTTCACACATCTTCAAGTTGCCAAGCTTGAGAAAACACTGGTATGAATAGAATATACTTCAATATTTGCGTATTTTGAAGGTGTGATGGCTTATTTTATGATTACTCCATTGATTTTGGAAGATGTCAACCTCAGTTGCAGGGACTACAAACCCCTATGGACTTTTTGCTGAAAAACAGGAAAAATGAACTTATAATGTATGGCTTTGAAGATTAGAAAAATTAGCCCATGGAAAACAGGTAATGATAATATAACGAGAGAGACAGACAGACAGAGATACAGTGACATTTTCTTCAGTAAAATTATTTTAAAAGGTGACAACATAATTCAGGTAATCCTCAATTTATGACCACAATTGATCACCCAATTTCTTTTGCTAAATGAGACATTTGTCAGGTAAACTTTGCCCCATTCTATAACCTTTCTTGGTACCATTGTTAAGTGAATCACAGCAGTTGTTAAGTTAGTCACACGGTTGTTAAGTAAATCTGGCTTCCCCATTGATTTTGCTTGTCTAAAGGTCGCAAAAGGGGATCACGTGACCCTGGGACACTGCAACCATCATAAAGAGGAGTCGGTTGCCAAGTGTCTGAATTTTGATCACGTGTGGGGAGTCCGCAATGGCCGTAAGTATGAAAAACGGTCATAAGTCACTTTTTTTCAGTGCTGTTGCATCTTGAGGACTTCCTGTATGAAACGTTGGAGACAATATCCTACTAACTTTTTCTAACATACCCTTGGACTAAATTATACCCTGCCAAAGGGGCCTTCAATCCAAGAGAGCTGTGCTGTGTCTCCTCAGATTCACATTTATTTACCACGCACAAATGGAGCAAAATGGAAAAAAGTAATCAAGTATAATTTGAGAGTGAGCGAGAAAGCCCTTTGCATTAAAGGCTATAATTTCTAAACCTAAATTACTGCCATAGAACGTGATGCGTTATTTCAGTTGCAAAGGTTTGCTCGAAAGCAGGCAAACAAAGAATGACATTCAAAGGCTGCCAAAGTAAACTACAGAGTAAATTTTAAAGTACATTTAAATTCATCTCTCTTGCTTGTTTGTCCACCTGCGTCCTGACTTTTGGCATTGTTTGACGAGAACAGTAAAGGACCCAAAATTTGGGGAAGGCTTTAATTAGTGAAAAGGACACTTGTTTCTGTTTACCAGTACAGGTAGTCCTTGACTTACAATAGTTCATTTAGTGACAGTTCAACGTTATACAACGGCCCTGAAAAAGTGAATTATCACCGTTTTTCGCATGACCATTGCAGCATCCCCATGGTCCCGTGATTTATATTTGGATGCTTGACAATTGACTCACATTTAGGATGTGAGGTAGTCCTCGAGTTACAACAGTTCATTTAGTGACTGTTCAGAGTTAAAGTGACATATGGCCGTTTTTCACACTTATGACTGTTGCAGCCTCCCCATGGTCACACGACTTATATTCAGATGCTTGACAACTGAGTCACATTTAGGATGTGTTGTGGTTAGCCGGCAGAAGGTGCGGACGGTGGAGGAGAGCGAGGAATCGGATGAGGGGCCGGGACCATCAGGGAGTGGACTGCTGCCTTCAGGGATTGTGGGAGCTGGCAGCAGTGATGAGGAGGTTCTCAAGGAGCCTGTGCCAAGTGCACGTAAGCATAGGATGATTCGTAGAAGAGAACAGCTGGAGCAGCATAGGCGACTCGGGAGTAAGGATGCAATGCAATGGCTCCTCCCTCCAGGGAATATAAGCCTGGTTTCAAAAGGTTTTTGCCTTTGCAAAAGGCAAAAATGCTCTAAGGACCCAGCATTGTGTGTAGAGACTCCGGCTTATCTGAAGAATTCTGTCAAGGCTTTTCTGGTTGGACTAATTGGCTGAAAGCCATCTTTTATCTACAAAGAAGTTATTTGTAGATTAAAGCTGTTAAGGTTTGAGTTTCTTGCTGGTAACAGGGTTCGGTCAGAACAGTATGTGAGGTGGACATTTTGAGTTACAACAGTTCATCTAGTGACTGTCCAAAATTACAATGGCATTGAATAAAGTGACATATGACCTTTTTCCACACTTATAACCATTGCTGCATTGCCCATGGTCACATGAACAAAATTCAGATGCTTAGCAACTGACTCATACTTATGGCAGTTGCAGTGTCCCAGGCTCATCTTTTGCAATCTTCTGACAAGCAAAGTCAATGGGGAAATCAGATTCACTTAACCACTGTATGACTGATTTAGCAACTGCCATGATTCAGTTAATGACTGTGACAAGAAAAGTTGCAAAAGGGGGCAAAGCTCACATAAGAAAATTTCTCACTTAGCAACCTTCATTTTGGACTCAGTTGTGGTTGTGAATCAAAGACTACCTGCAGCCCGGCTAGTCTCTTAGCAACCATTCAAAGTTACGGCTACTTACAACCCAGATTTGATGTTCTGATGGTGTCCCTCCCCTCCAGTCACGTGACCGAACTTCGGGCACTTGGCAACATGGCCACATTGGTGGCCATTTGCAGCGTCTTGTGTCATTGACCATATGTCCGTTCCCCCCACCCCTAATAAAAACACTCCACGTTTCCGTTTTTGGAGCAAAACTGAACCATTGGCAACTTTTGGGGGCATAAAGAACCATTGGCCCATTTAAAAACTACAGATTAACTTAACAACTTGCCAAATGACCACCACAAGTAAGATTGTAAAATTTACAACTGTCGTGACTTATGGCATAGGCAGGTTCCATTACGTTCATATGTTGAGGACTCCCTGCATTCTATATTCCCCAGCATATGCTCTCTTAAGATGGTTAGGGATAGCCTGGGTCGGTCCAGCAGGTTGAGCTTTCGAGTCCATTGGCAAGAATCCGTCACTAGCTCTTTGCATTCACCATGCTTCCCTCCCTCTTCTCTTGCAGTCCTGCAAACTTGGTTTGCATCGGCCCATTTGTAAACTCTTGCCAGATGGGATCATGCGAGTGGGATCCACTGCTTCAAACAAGCTCTCTGAGAAGTCGGTGGCCGAGTGGTTCTCACAGACGGCTCACGCTAACAAGGAATCGTTTTCTAGGCTCAAACTCTATGCTCAAGTCTGCAGATACGATCTGGGTATGGTTTCTATCCCATTCATCCACCCCCTCCATCAAGTTTGCAAAATAAAAAATTAAAAATACAAGTAATTGGAACAGTGTTGAACATTTTACGATACTGGCATTCGAAAGTGCAAACTCATCCCTGCCCTTGGCTGTGCAGACTTATCACTCCGATATCTTGGGCAAATTTATTCATGTTATTTGACGCACCTCTCCTGCGTGTGGCTTTTATCACAGCTGTTATTGAGAATGGCGATAGGCTGCTAGTCATACGTGCAAGAGAAATGGTACTGCCATCTTGTGTCCAGTACATACGTTACGGCTCCGAGGGTGATATTTTGCTGCAACCCAAAAACTTGAGAAGTTGTTTTTGATTTCCAGCTCCTTGTCTGTTCCCTTCCCTCCTCCCCCCACCCCCCCCCGAAATATCCTGCATGTTTGCCACAAAAATGCAAAGCTTTGCAGAGCATTTGGGGCTGTGTACCAAGGTGTTTGGGTCGTTAGTAGCTCACGGGGACTGCTGGGGGGGGTGGGGGTGGGTGGTTTCCAGCTCACAATTGCAGTGGAAAAATGGATGGAGTAAAGATAAGCTGTCCTTCATGAAAATGTGTCCGTTTTGGAGATTGGCTTATTTTTCCTGCAACCTAAAATTTTTGAGCACCCTCAGCTATTGAATGGATGCTTCGTTTAAATCTGGGGTCTTCAAACCTTGGCAACTTTAAGACATCATGCAGTGTCTGAGGAATTCTGGGCATGGAAGTCCACAGGTCTTAAACTTGCCAAGGTTTGGAGACCCCTGGTTTAAATAAAAAGCAATGATACCACCAGATGCCCGGTTGAATCAGCAAAAACAAAGCCATTGATTTCTAGGTCCCAAAGGTGCTTTTCCCAAAAGGCAACTGGACTTGTTCTTTTCTTCTTCTTCTTGAAAATACTTAGTTTCTCATCCAAGAAGCTTCTTCAGAAGAAAGTCCAGTTGCCTTTTGGAAACAGCACCTTTGGGACCTAGAAATCAACGGTTTTGTTTTTGCTGATTCAGCCAGGCCTCTTCCTATTCTTCGGAAGCAGCGAAACATTTTCAAGGAAAAGCAGGAAAGCCCAGTCGCCTTTTGGAAAAAGAAAAAAGAAAAAAAAAAAAGCACCTTTGGGACCACCGTGACCTGGGTGATTGAGAATCTCCGTAGACATTGATTTCTATGTGCCTTTTTCTGTTTCAAGGTCCTTATCTTGCTACACAGCCATTGGACAATTCCTTGCTTTCCCAGTCCAACCTCGCTCCTCCCACCAGCCATCCTGCTTCCACCCAGCCTCAGGTTGCAGGCAGCTGCACTCCATCCTCCACTGCCAGTAACGCTGCTGTCCCGATGAATTCGAGCAGTGCCATCACCTCCGCTACCACCACTGCCAGCTCCACCTTGACCACAACTGCTGCTTCATCCTCTTCTTCCAGCCTGGGTAGCACGATGCCGGCCAGCAAGCCCTCTTCATTTCCACCTTTTGGCAGCATGAACAACACAGCTCCTTCCTCCCTTTCCACGCAGACCACGGCCATCCAGAATGGGCAGGCAGGGATACAGCACCTGCCGCAAGCGGCAGCCATAACTGGGGAAGTCTTGCCTGCCCCGACGCAGCCGCATCCGGAGGTTTCAGAAAGGTAAAGTTTTTATTCCAACTGGCTCCGATGAACAGGTAGTCCTCGACTTACATCCATTCGTTTCGTGACCGTTCGAAGTTATGACATGGAATGGGACAATCCATCACAGCCATCTCGCTGTGGGACAACTCGTCACCGCTTGTCTTGCCATGGAGCAACTCGATGCAGGACAATTTAACCATTCTATTTATAATTATTTAAAATTAAAAAAAAAACCTGTTTTGATTTTAGCCATTCACATTTCATTCTGTCCCTCCTTTTTCATCCTTTCTTTATTCTTTTCCACCATTTCTTTGATAGTAGTGTAACTCTTGTTCTGCAGCGAGTTGCCCCACAGCAAGTTGGCTGTGGCGAGTTGTCCCATGGCAAGTTGGTTGTGGTGAGTTGCTGTGGTGAATTGTCCCACGGCAAGTTGGCCATGGTAAGTTGGCTGTGGTGAGTTGGCCATGGTGAGTTGGTTATGGCAAATTGTCATAGACCTGTTACAGAAGTAGTGAAAACAGTGATTTATGATTGGTCCTTAACTCTTTGCAGTTACAACTGTTGGAAGCATCCCCAGGATAACATGATTCAAATTCAGGTCCTTGGCAACCAGCATGTATTTATGATGGTTACAGCAGCCCAATAGCAATAGCACTTATATAACAGCCCTCTCTGAGCAGTTTACAGAGTCAGCCTATGCCCCCCAAAAGTCTGCATCCTCATTTTACTGCTCTCAGAAGGATGAAAGGCTAACTCAACTTTGAGCCGGTTAGGATCGAATTCCTGGCAGTGGGCAGTGAGGCACGGCTCAATAACCGCTTGGCTTAGCAACAGAAATTCTGGCCCTGACAATGATTGCAAGTTAAAGACTACCTATATTGATGTTTAAAACTTAGACTCATTCTAACTTTTCCCCAAGAAGTCCAAAGTATTTACACATTTTCTCCCTGTTCCCAGTTTTATGATCACGGTACAGTCCAGAGTCATGACTGGCTTAGCTTTGCCAAGTACTCTTCATGACCTACAAGGACTTTGAGCCTGAATGTTCAGTTGCAACTTCCAACCCAGATTCACATTGCCTTGTCTCTCTTTAAAATACACTCAGCAGTGGAAGATTTTAAACATGAGCTTGCCTGTGCCTTCACACTTCTGCAGCTGTGTTCCTCTTGCCATTCTGCGTCATGCTACCTATGCAGAAGAGTCGATGTGTGCAAGAAGGATACTTAGTGTGAAAATAAGTGAATAGCCTACTAATATCTGTTATTATTTCCTGAGGACGGCTTCCTTAATGCCTGCTCCTGAGATTCCTTAGGTTGGATTATTCGTCCCCTGGTTTGTTTAGGGTTCTTAAATACAGGTGGTCCTTGACTTACAACCACAATCGAGCCCAGAATGTACGTTACTGAGAAATTTATTAAGTGAGTTTTGCCCTATTTTAGGACTTTTCTTGCCACCTTTGTTAAGTGAATCACTGCAGTTGTGAAGTTAGTAACACGGTTGTTAAGTGAACTTGGCTTCCCTATTGACTTTGATTGTCAGAAGGTTGCCAAAGGGGGAATCACATGACTCTGGAATACTGCAACCGTCTGTCATGCCCCTGTCGGAGTCTGAATCCAAGAGGAAGCCCAACAGCTGACAGGGAATGGGAGTGTGGCTCCATTGGCTGTGGAGGAAACTGGGAAAGGGCAAAGTCCGGCTGGGCAGAGCAGGGAACGGGTAGAACAAGGGGGAGGGACTTCAGAGGAAGACCCAGGCCCACGCCCTCTTCATCCTAGGGCATGCAGGGAGGAACGGAGAAGAAAGCAACAAGGGGTTGCGTGGCTTATGGGGGAGGAAAGGGCCCTGATTCCCTTCATTAGCCACAGCTGGGGAGGCAGTTTATAAGAAAGGCAGGCTGTATGCGGCAGCTGCTGGGAGCAAACGTGACTTTATCTTGTGTTGTCGTTGCTTACCTGTGTTCCTGGAGTCTTCCCAACCGTGTGAGTTTTGCTGGAATTCTTGCTCCTGCCCTGCCAAACTAATTACCTCAGTTTGGCTTGACTGGACTCAGAAGTTACAGTTTGTGTTGACCATGTTTTGGACTTGATTCTCTGCAGCCAGAGGCTGTTCCTGGGAGAGTTTTTCTTGAGCCAGAAGGTAACCAGGACATTGGGGGCAAAGTTGAAGCTAATAAAGGGACTCTTATTGATTATCTGACTGTGTTGCCTTTGTGCCACGCCCTGGGTCATCACCCCATTGTAAATGTGAACCAATTGCCAAGCATCTGAATTTTGATGACCTGACCATGGGAGGATGCTGCAATGGTCATAAGTGTGAAAAACGGTCATTTTCCGGCCCCGTTGTAACTTCAAACAGTCACTAAACAAAACTGTTGTAAATCGAGGACTACCTCTACGGCATTTTAACTCTTTCTCCAAACTGCCTAGGAACCTACACTGAAGAATGAGAAGACACAACCTGGTTCCCATGTTGGCTGAGTTCTTTTGTCTGTGTATCATTCTTCCCTTTTGCTCATGTACACACCGGGCTGAAAAGTTGCCAAGGCAGTGAGGTTTCAACAAGCAGCAAATTGAGAGAAGGGGACTGTTTCCCAATTTGTCAGGATAAAAGAGAGTGTCACTTAAATTGCTCAGTTGGGGGTAGGTGGAATGAGGGATGGTGGGTCAGGATTGCCATCACCTTCTCTGCAAAACAGACTACCTGTCCGAGAACAATTTAAGTATCAATAACGTTTAGACTTCTATACCACTTCACAGTGCTTTAACTCTAAGTGGTTTTACAGAATGAGCATATGACCCTCCAACAATCTGGGTCCTCATTTACTGATCTTGGAAGGATGGAAGGCTGAGTCAACCTTGAGCCTGGTGAGAATGGAATTGTAAAACTACTGGCAGCCAGCAGTCAGCAGAAGTAGCCTCCAGTACTGCATTCTGACAACTGCGCCATCACGCAGATAATCCTTGGCTTACGACTATAACTGAACCCAAAATTTCCATTGCTAAGCAAGACAGTTGCGAAGTGGAGTTTTGCCTCATTTTACCATCTTTCTTGCCACAGTTGTTCAAGTGAATCACTGTCGTTGTTGGCTTAGCAACACGGTTGCAAAGTGAATCTGGCTTCCCCATTGACTTTGCTTGGGAGAAGGTCACAAAAGGGGAGCAACATGGCCATAGGACACTATAACCGTCATAAATAAAGGCGAGTTGCCCGGTGTCTGAATTTTGATCACAAGACCACGAGGATGGTGCAATGGTCGTGCGAAAAACTGTCATAAATATTTTTTTTTCCAGGGCAGTAGTAACTTCAAAACAGTCACCAAATGAGTGGTTGTAAGTCAAGGACTGCCTGTACTCACCATTGGAGGTTCGGGAACTCAATTTCTTTTGTGGGAGGAGCACAAGTCAGCCTTGTTGAATGGCAAGCATTGCACAGGAGTTTATTTCCATACAAGAGAGAAACTGCATCTCACAGCAGTTCTGTTTGCAATCTCCTTCCAGCACTATGGAACGGGACAGAGTCGGAATTCCCACCGATGGAGATTCCCATGCTGTCACCTACCCGCCTGCCATCGTTGTTTACATTGTGGATCCTTTCACATATGAAAAGAAAGAAGAGAACAGCTCCTCGAATGTCTGGACTCTTGGTCTTCTACGCTGCTTTCTAGAAATGATCCAAAACCTTCCTCCTCACCTTAGAAACATCGTGGCTGTTCAGGTAACCCACTTGAATTAAAGTAAGCCGCTGAGGGTGGTTTTGTGTGCTACCTAGATCGCATACGTACACAGATAAAGTTTCACTCACTTGCATGGACTGCGGAACAGTGATCCATGGCTTGAGGGTTGCGGACCCCTGATACAGGTGACAGTGACAGTCCTGACATCCATGCTAGAGCTTTTCCTTGCATTGCAATGGGTATATTGGTCAGTGACTTAAAGGGCTATGCCTGTTCTGACCAAGGCTTCCTGAGACCGTAATTAAGCACACACTTAGTCAAAATAACTCTTGTTTTAGTTGAGCGCTGGGAATTATGCTCATTCCCAGCCCATAATGAGTCCCAAACAGTCCCTCGAGATAAGGAGTATACTGTAAAATCTCCATTCCCTCCTCACCCCACTAACCTGCTTTCCAGCTCCATTCTCCTGTTCAGGGCCGCAAAAGAAGTTCCAGCTGATCAGCTGGGACTTGGGAGGCAGAGAGTAGATGGGAGCGGGGCCAGGCAGAGCGGGTATACCGAACTACTCAAAATTTCCGCTACCGGTTCTCCAGAACTGGTCAGAACCTGCTGAATACCACCTCTGGTCTAAAACCTCATTAAAAATCACAGTAAAATACAGGTGGAGAAAATAATGGAGAAAAAGGAATTTACCAAACTCTGAGATGCCTGAATGTGGGATATTTTTTTTTTTACATTTCCTCTCTCCTTTTTTAATAGCATTGAAGTGACTGCAGTATATACCCAGGGTTTCTCCATTGCTGGAATGGTAGTTCAAATCCCAAATAGGTTCCTTACCTCATGTGGCATCTCATGTGACTCACTAATTAAATGGGGCATAGCATCCTCCCCTCCCAAAGTGTGACTTTGGGTTCCCACATCAAGGGGTGGATCATATCGTGACCAGCTGAGGACATATACTGGTCCAGTATGTGATTTCATTCATATAAACCAGTGGCAACCTTTTGGGGCAGCAGGGACTGGTTCCGTGGAGAGAAGTTTTTTTGCAGACCGGAAGGGGCATGATTTCATGTGCTGCCTGCATCCCCCAGATGAAGCTTTGCTTGTTTGTGCAGTCCTGTTGCTAGCATGCTGCAGCTCATTTCCAGTTCACGGACTAGGAGATGGAGAGCCCTGATATAAACGATGCTGAACTTCAGTGTTTAGATCACCTAGACTTTGGTATCTGAATATAGATCTGTTTAACATTCGTATTTTAGTGTGTTTTTTTTTAATCTAGGGGAAATGTTAATATATGTACTGCAAGCACATGTATGATAACGCCACATGCTAAAGAAATAGTATGCCTAGATTAATAGACATTTCTCTCTCTCTCTCTGTCTGGTCTTAGCTTGTTCCTTGTCAGTATCTGCTGCAACCCGTCAAGAACGAAGACAGACAGATTTACACCCAGCACTTAAAATCCCTGGCATTTTCTGCCTTTACCCAGTGCCGAAGACCTCTTCCAACGTCAACCAATGTGAAAACCTTAACAGGGTTCGGCCCGGGCTTAGCGGTGGAAATGGCACTCAAAAGTCCTGATGTGAGTACTGCAAATGGGAGAACAAGGTGAAATTCTAGTAGAGTTTTGAGAAACATTAGCTGAATAAAAAGGTGGTTCCAGGGTATGAGCATACCTTGCTCTCTGTTGGGAAGGATTTGGAGCAGCTTCTAAATTGGGCACCATGGTAGGCAGAAGAAAAGAAACTGCAGTCATCTTTGCTATAGAGGTAGTCCTCGACCTAACGACCATTGCTTTAGCGGCTGTCACAAGTTACAGTGCCATTGAAAACCTGTGACTCATCCTTGTATTTAATAACTATTGCAGCATCCCTGCAGTCACACGATCCCCATTTGTGACCTTCTCAGCTGCCTTCAGTAGAGTCAGTGGAAGAAGCCAGATTCACTTCATGACCATGTGACTTGTTTAACTACCATGGCCAAAAAAGGTCATAAAATCGGGCACAGTTAGGTGATGACACTGCATCACTTAGCAATGGATGTTGTGGTCGTAAATCAAGGACTATAGTTAGTCCTTGATTTAGCTCCACTATCGAGCCCAAAATTTCCATTGCTGAGTGAGATAGTTGTTAAGTAAGTTTTGCCCCATTTTAGGACTTTTCTTGCCACATTTGTTAAGTGAATCACTGCAGTTCTTAAGTTAGTAACATGGTTGTTAAGTGAATCCGGGTTCCCATTGACATTGCTTGTCAGAAGGTGATCACATGACTCCAGGAAACTGCAACCATCATAAATATGAACCAGTTGCCAAGCGTCTGAATTTTGATCACTTGACTCTGAGGATGCCGCAGTGGCCGTAGTGTGAAAAATGGTCATAAGTTACTTTTGTCAGTACTGTTGTAACTTTGAACAGTCCCTAAATGAATGGTTGCAATTTGAGGTCTACCTGTGCCTGTAGTTTCTTTGTCCACACCTGTGCTCAACTTTATAATGATGTTCTTCAACGCCAAGCTTCCTATCTTGGCAACATGATTAAAATATTAGAATTACGATCTATGTATTGCTAGACCCTACTAGGTTTAACTAATTATCGGCCTACTCAGCTTGCTTTTTGTGCATAATTGAGAAAGGTGTGTGGAATTAGTGATAGATGTGAACAATGCATTTGTGAAAACAGAAGGTGGGTAATATTGGTGTGGGAGAAACACAAGTCTGTTTTATAAAAAAATATGACTAATTACTGTAAAACATGGCTAACGTTTCCAATATTCTGGTCTTTTTCCCACCCCCTCTGTGTGTGTTTTGCAGAGACCCGAGTGTATTAAACTCTATGCTCCTCCTTTCATCCTGGCTCCTGTCAAAGATAAACAGACTGAGCTGGGGGAAACATTTGGCGAGGCTGGGCAAAAATACAACGTGCTTTTTGTAGGCTACTGTCTGTCCCATGATCAAAGGTGGCTCCTGGCATCCTGCACAGATCTCTACGGAGAACTTCTGGAAACCTGCATCATTAACATTGACGTACCAAACAGGTACATCCCCGATATCCTTTCCTTTTTTTGTGTGTGTGGTATGTTTGAGTCTGTTAAGTCAAATAGAAGACAATGGCCTTTTTAAAGATAATTTAGCAGCCCATTTTAACGGAAGAGTCAGAGTGGTTACCTTGCAAGTAAGGAAGACAACAAGAGTTCTCTTGGAACATATTTCTATAAATCAGGGTTTCCTAATCTTGGCAACTTTTAAGACCCGTGAACTTCAACTTCCAGAATTCCCCAGCCAGCAGTGGAATTCTATAAATTATCAAGTAAAGACAGATGAGTTCTCTCTATTCTCCTGTTCATTTTTTGTTCTTCTTTTAGGAAAAAAATTAGGGAAAAAAATTCAGAAATTATCTTACCTAATTTTTATGGTGTACTTACATTACTTTGGATGTTTTTATGCTGGTATACTTTATTCATATTTGATGAGAAATTATTTATAACTATCTTTCATTTTAAAAAAGTAGGAAAGAGTAGGAATGTCATCCCTTTTGCAAAGGAGGGTTCAGGGTTTTTTTGTTTTTTGTTTTGCCCTCTTAGCTTATTTATTTTTTCATTAAATTTATATGCTACCTTTCTTGCCATCAAGCAACTCTGGGTCGCTTACAAAATAAAAACAACAATGTAAAATGTTAAAACATTTAAGTTAAATTAACATAATTGAGCAAGAGGAAGAAATTTAGAAATGTTTCAAATTTGAACCATTTGGCTGACTTTTGAAAAAAATACAGCAAATGTACTATTTGATTTTGTCTATGGAAATTCTCAGTCATCCAGGTCATGCTTGTCCCAAAGGCGCTTTTTCAAGAGGCCACTGAACTTTCTGGTTTTACTTTGAAGTCGTTTCGCTTCTCATCCCAGAAGCTTCTTCAGCGCCTCCTTTTTTTTTTTCTTCAAAGAAAAACAAGAAAGTCCAGTTGCCTCTTGAAAAAGTGCCTTTAAGAGTACCATTTGGTTATGTAACAGGTCATACTGTTCTTTTGGGAGCATCTGAGGAGGGAGGGTATGGGCAACTATATGTAGGAGAAGGCAGAGCATGGGGGTGGAGTCAAGAGAGGACTCAGCCTGGAGTCATTACGTTCCCACAAACAGTCCCAGACCAACCCTTCTTGAATGTCACTGATTTTTATATAGTGCCAATTGAGTGCTGACTGTTAGTTGACTAGATTCTTGTGTAAAAGCCTGAGCAATAAATCAGTTTAACTGGAACTTAATGTGTGGTCCCCATTCTTCGTGCCTGACACTCTATTTACAGAAGAACTTTTCTTTCTCAACAGGGCTCGTAGGAAAAAGGGTTCTGCTCGCAGACTCGGTCTTCAGAAACTCTGGGAGTGGTGCTTGGGTCTTGTGCAAATGAGTTCTGTGCCATGGAGAGTTGTAATAGGACGCCTCGGAAGAATCGGCCACGGGGAACTGAAAGGTACTGCAGAAGCCTGCCCTGAAATGGTGATATGCAAACTGCCTAAGCCAGGGGTATCAAACTCAAGGCCCCTTGGGTTGGATCCAGCCCATGGAGTGCTTAGGATCTGGCCTGTGGGGCCACCCTGGAAACAGGTGCCTCTGCCAGTGAAAATGGAGCTTAGGAGGGCTGCACATGGACCTCACGGGCTCCATTTTCAGCCAGGTGCGGCCCCCTAGGCTCCATTTTCGCTGGCAGAGGGCTGCAGGAGGCCATCTTTGCCAAAAATGGGACCAGGGGGTCCCGTACACAGCTCCCTCGGACTCAATTTTTGCTGGCAGAGGACTAGCAAAACAAACTGAAAATGAAAGGAGAAATGTTTCCCCTTTTGCATTTGAGCATGGAAGAAGGGACAGGAAAGGAGAAAGGGAAAGAGGAAAAAGACAAAGAAAAAGATGAGAAAATGGGAGGAGAGCAAGGAAGGAAAAATAAAGAAAAAGGGGAAGTAAAAATAAAGGAGAATGAAGAGGGAAGGCAAAATGAAAGGAAGGAAGGAAGGGAATAGATTATAAGGAGAGTGAGGGAGGGTCTGAGGGAAAGTCCTGCCTTTGTGCTTGGCCACCACAAGTGTCCCCAACACGAGTGACGTCGAGCTGGCCACACCCACCCCAGCCCTGCTCAACCTCCCCCCCACGCCCACCCCGAGGCCAAACACAATCCTGATGTGTCCCTCAATGAAGTCAAGTTTCCCACCCCTAGCCTATATATACAGGTAGTCCTCGCCTTACAACTATTCAATCAGTGACCATTCAAAGTTACAACGGCATTGAAGAAAGTGGCCTATGACTGTTTTTCACACTTACGACCTTTGCATCATTCCCTGTGTTCACATGATCAAAATTCGGACGCTTGGCCACCCGCACATATTTATGACAGCATTGAAAAAAGCGACTTATGGCTATTTTCACACTTAGGATCAACCGACTCCCTATTTATGACGGTCGCAGTATCCAATTGCATACTGTAGAGGCCATGTGATCACCTTTTGCGACCTTCTGACAAGCAAAGTCCACGGGGAAACAAGATTCACTTAACATCAATGTGATTTTGCAGTGATTCTCTTTAACTACGGCAAGAAAGGTCGTAAAATGGGTCAACATTCACTTAACAGTTGTCTTACTTAGCAACAAAAAGTTTGGACCCAATTGTGCTCATAAGTCAAGGACTACCTGTATCTGGCATACAACTTTTATTTCGTTAGTCTTAATATCTATCTGGTACTCTTCAAACCATTTTTTAAAGGGCATGTTAGAACCCAGTTTTCTGCAGAAGGCAACTCCTGGCTGATAGACTTACTCTCTAGAAATCAGAGTTGTTCTCAAGAATTGGGGTGTGTAATCCTAGTATTAATATACATATTTGTTTTAAAATAGTTATTCAGTGTTTCAATGTGACATTTTAATGCCAATCACAATATTATTTATTTAAGTATGCATCTTTCAACCTCTAATCTTTCCATCTAATTATTGCTTTTATTCTATTATATAAAAATGTGTATACTAATTTCTTACTTCTACCTCTATTCTAGCTTCTAATTATATAAGTTTGACTAATGCAACAAGTATTATTGACATTATTATTGCCATTTGTATCAAAATGAACAATACCCAGATGCCATACTTTTCATCTATTGAAGTTGATGTATATATAAAAATAAATGTCCCAAAAACTTTTTTAAAAAATTGGGGTGTGGTTGGTTGCCCGTCTTGTTTTGTTAATTAGTTGGATCTATACGAGCCTGCTTTTATAGCTAATGAGCTTCCTGTTAGGTCAATACAGGCAGTCCTCGACTTAAAACCATTTGTTTCATGACAATTCAAAGTTACAAAGGCACTGGAGAAAAGTGACTTATGATCCTTTTCCACACTTACGACCATTGCAGCTTCTCTGTGGCCATGTGATCAAAATTCACATGCTGGGCAACTGGCATGTATTTATGACAGTTGCAATGTCCCAGGGTCATATGACAAAGCAAAAGTCAGTGGGGGGGGGGCAGATTCACTTAACAACTGTGTGATTAACTTAGCCACCACAGTGATTCACTTAACGATTGTGACAAGAATGGATTCAAAATGGGGCAAACTGTTTTGCTTAGCAATGGAAATATGTTGGGTTCAGTTGCGGTTGTAAGTCGAGGAAACCCTCTAATTCTCACCAGTTTCCCGTTTGGCTTTTCAGACTACAAGGCAAATAGCACATGGGCATCCTAACCGGTTGCAGTTTTAAAGTGGTGGGAAACTCCCGTTGCCTTGTTTCTTTTCGAATTCTCTAAGCACTTCCTTATGATTCTTTAAATGATAAGCTTCTTCTCTGCAGACAATATTGCTTTCTGGAAGGCTGTGAAAAATGATGTCCCAGGTAGTCAGTCGCTCTTGTTTCCTTTCCAGATTGGAGCTGTTTATTGAGTCGCCGGAACCTGCAGTCTCTTAGCAAGAGGCTCAAAGATATGTGCAGGATGTGTGGGATTTCTGCTGCTGATTCCCCCAGCATTCTCAGTGCTTGCTTAGTGGCTATGGAACCTCAAGGATCCTTTGTGATCATGCCAGGTATGCACAGCATCCTTTCATCATATTCGAACGTCCGCAAAGGGGAGTTTTAATATTGTAAGCTGCTCAGAGTTACTTCGGGGTAAAATAGGCATCTAATAAATTTTACGAACAAAGAAACAAATAAGTAAAAATACAGGCTTGACAGGAATTTTACAAAGGGAGGGAGGAGGGAAGGGGAGGAAGGGAGGAAGGAAGAAAAAGAGGGAAGGAAAGATTCTTGAGCAAACAAGAAGTGAATGGATGCAGGAAGGATTAAGGAAGGTGAAAGAGGTAGGAAAGGAAAGGAAAGGAAAGGAAAGGAAAGGAAAGGAAAGGAAAGGAAAGGAAAGGAAAGGAAGGAAGGAAGGAAGGAAGGAAGGAAGGAAGGAAGGAAGGAAGGAAGGAAGGAAGGAAGGAAGGAAGGAAGGAAGGAAGGGCAAAGATAGGATTGAGCCCTGGTGATACAGTGATTAGAATACAGCATTGCAGGCAAATTCTGCCCATAGTCTGGAATTTGATCCTGATGGGGATCGAGGTTGATTCAACCTTTCATTCTTCCGAGCTCATTAAAATGAGAACCCAGATTGTTGTGGGCAACATGCTGACATTGCAAACCACACAGAGAGTGTGATAAGACACTCTGAGGGCGGTGGATACATCTAAGTGCTTTTGCTATTGCTATTGAAGTATACTCCTCCCAAAACTCAGAGCTCTCTGTCCAGAGAAGTGCAATGATCCACTAAGATCCTGTGCAAGACCCTCAAACTCCCCAGGCTTCTGGTAGAGAGCTGAGTTGAGGAAGGTACAGACCACCCATAAGGATGGCACAGTGGGGAGAATGCAGTATTGCAGGCTAACTTTGCCCACACTCTGACCAGCCCAAAGTTGACTCAGCCTTCCCTTCTTCTAAGGTCAGTCATTGAGGACCCAGATTGTTGGGGGCAACAGGCTGATTCTGTAAAACCGCTCAGAGAGGGCTCTAAAGCCCTGTGGAGAGATATATAAGTATTAAGTGCTAGCGCTATTGAAGGCAAACTCTGCCAACTGCCAGCAGTTTGATTCCCACCTGATCCAGGTTGACTCAGCCCTCCATCCTTCTGAGGTCGGTCAAATGAGGACCCAGATTGTTGGGGGCAAGAGGCTGACTCTTTAAACCACGTAGAGAGGGCTGTAAAGCGGTATATAAAGCGGCATGCAAGTCTAAGCGCTATTGCTATTGCTGTTTGCTATGGGCTCCCATGGGTAATTCTCCTCCATTCTTCCTTTTTCTAAAGACTCCGTATCCACCGGCTCAGTGTTTGGACGCAGCACTACCCTAAACATGCAGACCTCCCAGCTCAACACCCCCCAGGACACTTCGTGCACTCATATACTTGTGTTCCCCACATCTGCGTCCGTGCAGCTGGCACCGTCCACCTACACCACTGAAACTGGTTTGGAACTGGCCTTTAATACGAACAATGGTTTGTGTGTGCGCGTGTGCACGTGTGCGCGTGTGCCTGCGTGGGCGTGTGTGAGAATGTTAACCACTGAATAGTTTGATTGATAGAAAAGGGAGAGGACCACAGGCTAAGATGCAGCCGTTTTATTGGATCAGGATGTGGAAGGCAGCCGTGCCCATTGGCTCCTGTGGACTCTTTCCTTGGTTCAGGTAGTCCTTGACTTACGACCGTAATTGAGCCCAAAATTTCTGTGGCTAAGCCCAAGACGGTTGTTAAGTGAGTTTTGCCCCATTTTGCAACCTTTTTTTTTTTTTTTGCTTCAGGTGTTAAGTGAATCACTGCTGTTGTGGGGTCCTTAAGCAAATTGGCTTCCCCATTGACTTTGCTTGTCAGAAGGTTGCAAAAGGTGATCCCATGACCTCAGAACACTGAAACTGTCATAAACACATGCCAGTTATCAAGCACCGATTTTGATTACGTGATCACAGAGCTGCAACGATCATTAAACGTAAAAAATGGCACTAAATCACTTTTCTCCAGGGCCATTGCAACTTCAAAGTGTCACTGAATGGTTGTAAATTGAGGACTACTTGCAATCCCTGGGTGTGGGGGTTTCCTTCCATCTGGTTCAGGACTCCCAAACTCCACTCTCCATGAGTATAGTGAAGTGCTAATGTGAAATGAAGTGTTAATACCACTTTATAATGCCTTGGTAAGGCTGCACTTGGAATGATGCATCCAGTTTTGGTTGCCACGATGTAAAAAGGATGCTGAGACTCTGGAAAGAGTGCAGAGAAGATCAACAAAGATGATGAGGGGACTGGAGGCTAAAACATACAAAGAACGGTTGCTGAAATTTGAGTATGTCTAGTTTGAGGAAAAGAAGGACTGAGGGGTGACATGATAGCAGTCTTCCAATATTTGAGAGGCTGCCCCAAAGAAAAGGGGGTCAATCTATTCTCCAAAGCATCTGAGAGCAGGACAAGAAGCAATGGGTGGAATCTAATCAAGGGAGAAGCAACTTGGAAATAAAAAGAGATTGGACAACCATTTGTCTGAAATGGTATAGAGTTTCCTGCCTAAAGAGACGGTAGGACTACTCTGTTATTCTATTCTATAGGTAGACCACACTTACTAACTACAATTGGGACCGGCAACTCTATTGCTAAGTGGCATGGTCATTAAGTAAAATGACATTTGGACCCACCAACTTAAAACGTCAGTTCCGGCTGTGGTAAAGCAAATCCCAGGTCATTAAATGCGATACCACGTGACTGTGACTCATGACTTTGTGCCAGCTTCCCCATTGCCTTCCCTTGTTGGAAGCTGGCTGTGTGGTGTTGCAATTGGTGGCCCTGGGGTTATGGGATGCTGTGACCATTTAAATGCATACTGGTTTCTAAGCACCCAGATCACATGAGGGCACTGAAAAAAATAATTTATGGCTGGTCTTTGCACTTTACAACCATTGCAACACCCCTAAAGTTGTTATTCACTTAACAATTGCATTGATTACTTGAAACAACCATCAGGCTTGGTTCACTGAACCACTGCTTAGCCATGGAAATCCTGGTCCCAGTTATAGTCATAAGTTGAGGACTACCTGCATAGAAGTCCTTCACTGTAACAAAGCAGCCTTTTAATTTAGTTTGCAGAAACTATACTGAGCCTTTTATAATATAGTATGAAAGAGTATGTGGTCATAAGTCAAGGATCGCCTGTATAGATGTATCCTTCCCATGCAACAGTATGAAAGAGAATGTGCCGAGCCAATTCTTTGTAGTTGGAAACGAATACAATAAATTAAACAAGACAGACTTGCAAAGGGTCAAAGGCAGACTGAATAACTGCCAATTCAATTGCTATGTTAGCCAGTGAATATCCTGGCTGCATAACAGTTTAGATCCTGCCTTTATACTGTAGTTCAGCCCCAAATAGTAACTCTACAGATCAGATAAGATTGAGTTTCTTCCCTGAAGAATTACCATGTAGTGCAGGGCTGGGCAACTATAACTATAAAAAGGAACTAGTCAGATCTTAGTTTGCATAGATCGGGGTGAGCAACTATGGCAACTTTACAACCTGCGGACTTTAATTGCCAGAATACCTGAGTCAATATGGGTATATCAGGAATTCTGGGAGTTGGAAGTCCACAGGTCGTAAATTTGCCATGGTTGCCCACCCCTGATATAGTTGGACCCAGGAAAGGAGCCTTTACTATGACTGCCCCATCTCATTCATCTAGCCATCTATCCGATTTCTATAGCCGCTCGTCTCAGTCAATGACTCTGGCTGAATTACAGTTTTAAAAAAAACCATATTATCATAGGTTTCTAGGACCTTGCAAAAGGCTAACAGTTGGAGCCATTTTAATCTCCGAAGGGAAAATGTTCCATAGAATAGGGGCCGCTGGGGATAAAGCCTGTTTTTGGTCCTCATTCTTTGGCTGACGGTATCTGCAGCATACCCATTCTGCTAGATCGAATTCGACATGCAGAAAGCACTGGGAGAAGATGGTCCCTCAAGGAAACTGGCCCCAAACCATGTAGGGCTTTAAAGGGGACAGCCAGCATTTTGAATTGACCCTGGAAACACAACACAGCTGGTTATGGAATACCACCCCATTTAGCTTTCTGGAAAGCCAGTAAAACCTGGCTGTACAAGTAGGCTCTGTTGGTAGTGTTACAGTCTGTGGAGGGTTGTTGGGAAACCTGGGAGGGGAGAGGGGGTGTTGATTAAAGTGCCCGGTTTTTGTTATGTCATGTTTTTAAAAATAATTTTGTTGTTCTTGTGAGCTGTTCAGAATTGTTTCAAGATGGGCAGCCATTCACATCACAGCAAATCAAATCAAATCCCATCAAATCTATAAGCCAATTCACACTCACTGGGTCTAACATTGGATGGATGTGTGTCTTTCTTCTTTTTTTAAAAAAAGTATGTGAGTTGCTCCTCTTAGTCAATGTTTTCTATTTCTGTGAATTTTTTCTTTCAAGATGGATCAGATGGAATGGGACTCTTTGATTTGCTGGACACTGCAGATGAACTCGACCCGGATCTCATAAACATCCTTCCTGTTGCATCCCCAACAGGATCTCCTGTTCACTCACCAGGTTCTCACTTCACCCATGGAGGTGATATGGGCAAGGTAACTTTGCATGAGAAAACAGATTTGATTGAAATTTCTTCTTAGATATAGTGATTACTTCAGAATATTTAAATGCTTCTGCAGCCAATGCTTACAGGTTCACAATAATGATGATGATGATGATGCTTGGCAGGGTGATCAGATCTACAAAATTATAATTTGATTATTATAGTAGGTGGCCAAGCTAATCTTGAAAAGGTTAAGCAGGGTTCCACCAAGTAAGCACTTGAATGGGAAACCTCCCATCGGCTGCAATTCACCAGGGAGAGGAATGGAGTACAAAGCACTAAGAGTTTATTTTTTTGTCATGTATACACCAGAATCTGGTTAGTTAACAGTTGAAGCTCAGTTGGCGTTAGATAAAGATCAGTGTAATTCATGGAGGGCTAGACTTGGTTTTCTTGTGGATGCACAATGATTCCAAACTGATGATGTGTTTAACTCCACCTTCCAATCCAGCCTGCTCAACTCCTAGACCTCTAAGCTTGTAGGCTACTTTGGGAATCAAAAAACAGAACCTCAGAAGAAGACAAATCTTTTATGTTGTTGTCAAGATAAGAGCAGGGAAGGGCCATTCTAGGCACCAGGAATTAAATGTGACTTGAAAGCAACATTACTTAAAGTGTGATCACCCTTACAACATGCTACCCAGTTCTAACTGTAGCATGTTAAAAGGAAAATATGGAGCTGGAGGTGGTGGCAAAAATAGCAGCCAAAATGATCAGGAGGTTGAATTATCATTCCTCAGAAGCAAATACTATTCTGGGAAAAGGGGGAATAAGGGAAAATGTAATACACATTTATGGAATTATGCATGGGAAGGATACATCTATACAGGCGATCCTTGACTTATGACCACAGTTGAGCCCAGCATTTCTGTTGCTAGGCAAAACATTTGTTAAGTGGGTTTTGCCCCATTTTACAACCATTCTTGCCACAGCTGTTAAATGAATCACTACAATTGTTAAGTTACTTTCACAGTTGTTAAGTGAATCTGGCTTCCCCATTGACTTTGGCTGTGAGAAGGTCGCAAAGTGGGGGGGGGGGGATTACATCATCCCCGGGACACTGCAACCATCATAAATACGAGTCAGTTGCCAAGCGGCTGAATTTTGATCATGTGCTCCTGGAGATGCTGCTACAGTCCTAAATGTGAAAAACGGGTCGTAAGTCCCTTTTTGCAGTGCCGTTATAACTTTGAACGCTCACTAAACAAACTGTTGTAAGTCGAGGACTACCTTTAAAAATAAACCCAATGCACTGAGAAGTTTGCAGAATGATAAATACAAGTAATATGTGTAATTCCACATCAGCAGGGTAAAAAGTTGGCAGCCTAATGCGGCACAGTCAAACAAAGACTATTAATAATTAGTCACCAGATGCCTGCTAAAGCAAAATGATTTTCACTGCTCTCTGGAGGCACTTCTGTTGACTGTCGACTGCCAGCAGTTTGGCCCTTTGAGTCTCACTGGCTCCAGGTTGACTCAGCCTTCCATCCTTCCGAGGTCGGTAAAATGAGGACCCAGATTGTTAGGGGACAATAGGCTGATTCTGTAAACCGCTTAGAGAGGGCTGCAAAGCAGTATATAAGTCTTTAAGTGCTGTTGCTATTCTTTGATGGTGTTGTTTTGGCCATCCATTCCAAAAGACTCAGGGTGGGGTGGGAGGGTGTCAACTCATAAAATATTTCTATGGTCTTTTTAGAAAGGGGTTTGAAAGAGCCAGTGCAGCAGCTTGGAAATCAAAAGCGCGTTCCATAAATAGTTTTTCAAAGATAGTAACTAGGTGACTGAACTTTCTGCCGGGCAAATGTCTAACTGGAGAACATGATTGATGACTCTTGGCTGTGGTTGTGTCTCATTGGAGAATATGAATTAGGATACACACAGGGGGTGGGGGAAAACCAGGGTCAAGGATGACAATAAATCACATGTCTCAGAGTCGGCTACACCCAGGCAGTGCCAGACATCTTAACTCCCAATAAATCCTTTTGAAGTATTGGACATTTGGCTCAAGACTCATGATTTAATTGGGGTAACTGCTGGAATCATGACAATGGGCTTGCAACATGAAATATACAATGATAGGTTTGTTTTAACATTAAGTAATTAATTGAAGACTTAAATAATTATCAGATAACTAATACCTAATAGGACAGTGGCACAGTGGTTAGAATGCAGTAATGCAGGCTGACTCTGGCAACTGCCAAGAGTTCGATCCTGACCAGCTCAAGTTTGACTCAGCTTTCCATCCTTAAGTGGTGGGTCAAATGTGGACCCAGATTGGTGGGTGGGTGGAGGAAGATGCTGACTCTGTAAAACCCCTTAGAAAGGGCTGTAAAAGCACTGTGAAGCAGTATATAAGTCTAAGTGCTATTTCTATCTCCGGAGATAAAAGATAAAAATCATCCATAATAAGGTGGCCACTCTAAATGAGGCTTTTCCTCAGCTTTATGATCCCTTGATTTCTCATGGGTGGGCAGATTCCCCCTGGGGTGGGATGGGGACCGTCTGTAAAGTAAGCTGGAGACAAGCCTTGAAGGACTTTATAAGACAAAACCAGTACTTTGAATTTGGCCGATAAACAATGACAGTTTGTGCAGTGCTTGGGAGTATCTGTGTGTTTTTCTCCCTCTCCTGTGCAGGTAGTCCTCAACTTACAACAGTTCATTTATTAACAGTTCAAAAGTTACAACAACATTGTTGATCTTTTTGCACAGTTGCAACCTTTGCAGCCTCCCCATGGTCACATGATCAAAATTCAGATGCTTGGCAACTGATTCATATTAATGACCGTCGCAGCATCCCTGTGTCACGTGACCCACCTTTTGCAACCTTTTGGCAAGCAAAGTCAATGCGGAAGCCAGATTCACTTTAACAACCAGGTTACTAACTTGTCAACTGCAGTGATATGCTTAACAATTGTGGCAAGGAAAGATCGTAAAATGGGGCAAAACCCACTTAACAAATGTCTCACTTAACAACATCCATTTCAGGCTCAATTGTGGTCATACGATGAGGACTACCTGTAATGCTAGAACCAAGCAGGATATTTCAGTGAAGCTGAACGGTAGATGACATCCGAAATAAAATTCCAGTTTTCATACAGGGAATCCTTGATGTGTGACCACAGTTGGGAGCAGCATTAGCATTGCTAAACAGGGCAGTTGTTAAGTGAACCAAGCCCAATTTTACGACCTTTTCTTGATCTGGTTTTTTTTTAAGCTAAACACTGTAGTTGTTAAGTGAATCATTGCAGCTGATAAGAAAATCCACCTTCCTGCATTGAGTTTGCTTGTTGGACGTTGGCTGGGAAAGTTTCAAATAGCAATCAGGTGATCCCAGGACATTGCAACGATCGTAAATACACGCCAGTTGCCAAGCGCCCACATTTAGACTACATGTTCATGGGGATGCTGCAGCGGTCATAAGCGTGAACACTGGCATACATTGCTTTTTCCAACGCTGTTGTAATGGTAATGTTCAAATGGTAACTAAACAGATGGTTGTAAGATGAGGACTACCTGTAGTACATGCTTAAACTCATATAGTGCCTGATGAAATCAACCAGCAGAAGATAGGGTAATAGTGAGCAACTGAAGTCCTTTTTAAGGTGAATTTAAAAGGCTGTAAACTCTTTGACTAGGAGGAGTAAGGAAGTGTGTGTGTGTGTGTGTGTTACACATTACTTTTTTCAGTGTCGTTAAGTTCAAATGGTCATGAAACAAATGGTTGTAAGACAGAGACTATAATTAAACTCACATAGTGCCCAATGACATCGACCAGCAGAAGATAGGGTAATGGTGAGCAACTGAAGTCCTTTTTAAGGTGAATTTAAAAGGCTGTAAACTCTTTGACTAGGAGGAGTAAGGAAGTGTGTGTGTGTGTGTGTGTTACACATTACTTTTTTCAGTGTCGTTAAGTTCAAATGGTCATGAAACAAATGGTTGTAAGACAGAGACTATAATTAAACTCACATAGTGCCCAATGACATCGACCAGCAGAAGATAGGGTAATGGTGAGCAACTGAAGTCCTTTTTAAGGTGAATTTAAAAGGCTGTAAACTCTTTGACTAGGAGGAGTAAGGAAGTGTGTGTGTGTGTGTGTGTTACACATTACTTTTTTCAGTGTCGTTAAGTTCAAATGGTCATGAAACAAATGGTTGTAAGACAGAGACTATAATTAAACTCACATAGTGCCCAATGACATCGACCAGCAGAAGATAGGGTAATGGTGAGCAACTGAAGTCCTTTTTAAGGTGAATTTAAAAGGCTGTAAACTCTTTGACTAGGAGGAGTAAGGAAGTGTGTGTGTGTGTGTGTGTTACACATTACTTTTTTCAGTGTCGTTAAGTTCAAATGGTCATGAAACAAATGGTTGTAAGACAGAGACTATAATTAAACTCACATAGTGCCCAATGACATCGACCAGCAGAAGATAGGGTAATGGTGAGCAACTGAAGTCCTTTTTAAGGTGAATTTAAAAGGCTGTAAACTCTTTGACTAGGAGGAGTAAGGAAGTGTGTGTGTGTGTGTGTGTTACACATTACTTTTTTCAGTGTCGTTAAGTTCAAATGGTCATGAAACAAATGGTTGTAGGACAGAGACTATAATTAAACTCACATAGTGCCCAATGACATCGACCAGCAGAAGATAGGGTAATGGTGAGCAAATGAAGTCCTTTTTAAGGTGAATTTAAAAGGCTGTAAACTCTTTGACTAGGAGGAGTAAGGAAGTGTGTGTGTGTGTGTGTGTGTGTGTGTGTGTGTGTGTGTGTGTTACACATTACTTTTTTCAGTGTCGTTAAGTTCAAATGGTCATGAAACAAATGGTTGTAAGACAGAGACTATAATTAAACTCACATAGTGCCCAATGACATCGACCAGCAGAAGATAGGGTAATGGTGAGCAACTGAAGTCCTTTTTAAGGTGAATTTAATAAATTTCCAGGCGATGAGGCTATCGATGGCTGTTAAACTCTGTGGTTAGGAGCGGTAAGGAAAGTGTGTGCATGCGAGTGAGAGAGGGAAAGAGAGCTCCCTATATCTTGCTTGTAAGTTTACCAGAAGCAACTGGCAGATCACTGCCAGAAACAGAATACTCAATTGCTGGATTATAGCAATAGCACTAGCACTTAGACTTATATAGCGCTTTATAGTGCTTTACAGCCCCCTCTTAAGAGGTTTACAGAGTCAGCATATTGCCCCCAACAATTTGGATCGTCATTTTACCCATCTCAGAAGGATGGAAAGCTGAGTCAAGCTGGAACCTGGTGGGATTTGAACTGCCAAGTTGCAGGCAGCTGGCTGCTGCAGAAGTAGCTTGGAGGACTGCACTCTAACCACTGCGCCACAGAGGCTCCCTATATAATTATAGCCCTTTGAGGTTGATCCTAAATGCCAGTTTTCTCTATTGGTCCTATCAGGGTCAAGGTACAGACCGGCTGCTCTCAACCGAATCCCACGATGAAGTCCCCAACATTCTGCAGCAGCCGTTGGCCCTCGGCTACTTCGTCTCTACCGCTAAAGCAGGTCCATTGCCTGACTGGTTTTGGTCAGCGTGTCCTCAAGCACAAAATCAGTGCCCTCTGTTTCTTAAGGTAAGGAGCTCCTGTTGCTGGGGGAGGGGAGGGGAAGGCAGGAGTATCGGTTGAAGTTTATGTCAGAAACAGGAGAGCTAAAGCCATAAGGACCGGGTTCCCTTTTCCTCGTGTTATTTCTGAGGGACAGTTTTTGGAAAGGAAAGGGAGAGGAAAAGCGGATGGGGGAAGGGAAGAGAAGAGGCAAGGAAAGAAGCACTCTTCTCTCTATGCTGTGGAGGTTTTGAATCATCCAGGTCATGGTTGTCCCAAAGTGCTTTTCCAAAAAGGCAACTAGACTTTCTTCGGTTTGTTTGGTTTTTTTTTAAAAAAAGGCTTTGCTTCTCATCCAAGAAGCTCCTTCAGTTGTGAAAAGCACCTTTGGGATAAAAGGAGAAGGAAAGAAGGAAAGGAGATAGGAGACAGAAAAGGAAAGGGAAAAGGGAAGGAGAGGAAAGGAATGGAAGTGGTTGGGGAAGGAGGGAAGGGGAAAGGAAAGGAAAGAAAAGGAAAGGGAGGGAGGAAAGGGGAGGGGAAGGGTGGAAAAGAAAGGAAAGGAAGGAAAGAAGATTGAGGAAGCGACGGAAAGAAAGGAAGGGAGAATAGAGGAAGGCAAGGAGAATGGAGAAAGGATAGTAAAGAAAGACATATTGATTACGGCAGGCAGAAAAGAAGCATCCTCTATATTACAACGTAGCTGTAAAATATGTTCATGAAATGTATACCTCACTGCTGCTTTTTCAGAGCAGGAGGGAGCTTCTGCCCAAAGAGGTAACAAGCCACAAGTCTTAGGAGTCGGCTGTAACCAAGGACAGTCAGCACAGAACTCCTGCCTTTCCTTCCAAGGACTAAGCCACAATTCCTAGTGTTTTCTTTTTCTGAGATTTTGCCCTCCCATAGCTGGAGCATCCATTGCAGATTGAATTGGGAGATAAGAGATCATATGAGCATCCCTCTGAGCACTGACTCTGGGTTTTGGCATTTTCTTAAAGGCTTCTTTGCACCTCCACGTGCCTTCAGTGCAGTCGGACGAGCTACTTCACAGTAAACACTCCCACCCTCTTGACTCGAATCAAACTTCCGATGTCCTCAGGTAAGCGTGTTCCCTGCATGCGTCAAGTATGTTTATCGCAGAAGTGCATTTTTCATTATTTTAAGATTCACTACTGGGCGCATCTCTGTTTTGACCTGTCAGTAGTTTCCTGCTTGCCTGTTTGTTTTATTTTGCCTTTCTATCTCAGTATAAGCTGAGGTCCGTAGACTTGGCAACTGTAAGATCTGTGGACTCCAACTCCCAGAATTCCCCAGTCAGCTATTCAACTTCTGGGAGTTGAAGTCCACAAGTCTTAAAGTTGCCACGTTTGGAAAGTCCTTATACTGTATAATCCATAGACCTTGGGAGACTGGGCCAAGAGACACAGATAAGTCAGATAAGAGACAGAAGAGCCCTGGATAGAGGTGGAGCAGTTTTTGTTGTTGTTGTTGTTCTTCTTCTTCCTCCTCCTCCTCCCCACCCTCCTCCTTCTCCCCCTTCCTCCTTCTTCCCCCTCCTCCTCCTCTTCTTCCTCCTCCCCCCTCCTCCTCCCTTCCCCTATCCCTATTATAACAACAACTTCAACTACTACTACTGCTACTGCTTTCTGCAGTCATCCAGACTGAATTTGCATTTTTACCCCTATCAAGTTCTTCCTGAGAGCCTGGAATAGGCAGATTTTTATTATTATTAAATTAATTTGCCACTCATTTTGTGGTTTGAGGCCACACTGAGCAACCCTGAAAGGAATCCTCGCTAATTTCTTCACCCTGTAAAGGACACAGGGTGAGAAATAGAGGTAGTCCCGGACTTACCACAATTCATTTAGTGACTGTTCAAAGTTCAAATGGCATTGATAAAATGGACATGACCATTTTTCACACTTACGACCATTGCAGCATCCCCACAGTCAAGTGAAACCACTTGGAAACTGACTCAAATTTATGACGGTCACAGTGTCCCGGGGTCAGATGATCAACTTTTGCGACCTTTTCACAACCAAAGTCAATGGGGAAGCCAGATTCACTTAACCACCGGGTGACCAACTTAACAACTGCCGTGATTCACTTAATCCCCTGTAGCTAAAGAAAGGTTGTAAAATGGGGCAAAATTCAATTTACAGCTGGCTTGCTTAGTAACGGAAATTTTGGGCTCAAAGGTCATAAATTGAGGACTATATCATCTGAGCTGAGTGCAGCTCTCTTGTCTCCTATGTTCAGTTTATTTTTATCTGTAGAATGTCAAGATTCCAGAATTCTTGCCCCCCCCCCCCTAAATTAAATCATGAGTCTCGAGCCAGACTTTCAAAACTTAAAAAGGATTTATTGGACGTTAACATGCCAGCACTTCCTGGGTGTAATTTATTGTCACCCTTGACCCTGGTTTTCCTTCCACCCCCTGGGTGCATCGTAATTCATATTCTCCAGTGGGACCCATCCATAGCCAAGAGTCACCAATCATGCTCTCCAGTTAGAATTTTGCGAGGCAGAAAGTTAGTCACTTAGTTACTATCTTTGAAAAATTATTTATGGAATGCAGTTTCGGTTTTGCAAGCTGCTGCACTGCTTCCCCCTCCACCCCCCCCTTTCTGTTGGCAACACTAAAAAGACCATAAAATATTTTATGAGTTGACATAGAACTTCAATTTGCGTGTGGAGTTTGGAAGTTGAGTCACTGGATTTTTACCCGCAGAGCTTCTCTGAAAGCCTCAAAGACCTCCCTTTTGACGACCTGTTTGATTTGTTTCTGTCTTCAAGGTTTGTGTTGGAACAGTACAATGCACTCTCGTGGCTCACCTGTGATCCTGCGACCCAGGACCGGCGATCGTGTCTCCCAATTCACTTCGTGGTGCTGAATCAGTTGTATAACTTTATCATGAATATGCTGTGATCTTTATCCAAACCGAGCGAGATGAAGAACAGACTCAACAACCGAAAAAGGGAAAAGAGGACTCCGCTGCAGGACTCAAGTTAATTCTTCTCTGTAACTTGTCGTTTTTGTGATGGAGGGCAGAGGGAAGTGGGGGAGGCTGTGAATCATCATCCTTCATTGGTTCCAAGGATTCTGACTTTCAGTGAGAGGTGCATAACCTGGTTGGTTGTTCTCCTCTCTCCTTTTTTTTTTTTTTTTTTGTTGGTGTATTGCGTATATCTGACTGGCCGAAGGGGTGAACCGGTCAGTCGACATGTATTATAACGCATCTTTTGAGTAGCCAAGTATCCATTCTCCTTCCGCCCATCAACCTGTCACAGTATTTGTGAAGAGTTTATGAGCCATAGGCCGCTGCCATGTTAATAAATATTTTAAGAAAAAAGAATGAGCATGGAGACCATAAAAAAGATGAATGAGGGAGAAACAACAACAAAATTTATGGAACGTTTCTGGAACATTGCAATGTTCTTGTATTGGATTATAGTATCTAGTATTCAAAAAAAAAAATGCCTGCATCTCTTATTTATTGTAAGTTTTTAAATGTATAAATTGTCTTATATTTCTTAACCTCTTTTATAAAAAAAAATTTCCTAGAAGGTTTATACTGCCTTCTTGCTTTAAAGCAATTGGTCTAAAATTATATCTGTAATCGTCTTAATTGAAAGTTGCGGTAGGTTGCTTTTAGAGTATTATTTTTTTGTAAGCGGGTGGGGAGGGTTGGGGACAGCAAAAATTTGTATTTGGTCTTGATGTACAGTTTAATGGGGAATATAGGAAGTGGGGAGGGATAGAAATGTCCATACCTTTGTGTGTGGGAGATTTACAGCTAAGCTGTAGTTGCAGATTATATGTGTACAGTAATGAAGTTCACTGTGTTTATATAAAATTGAAGAAAAAATAAAGGTACCAGGTCTTACAGCAATTTTATATCACACATTTGCAGAGTTAACATAATGGCAATATATTAAAAAAGTGATATTGTTAGGTGGTTTAACTTGTAGTGAGAATTTAAAGAAGAAAATAATAATAAATTGTTTTATTTTATTTTATTTTATTTTATTGGTATTTCTGTTGAGGGCCGAGACTAACTTTGGCAGATTCCCTTCTTTTTTTCTTGAAGGAAGGTGGATGTGCTTTAACTACAAGGGCCTCTGATGTTTCTCACTGTGTGCATTTTAGCCAAGACAGAATCTGTGTCATCTGATGAAATTGCGACACTTTTTTTCTAAAACAAAGAAATCCTTGCCCTCAATAAACTGTGTCACTTTCATTTTCAAGCATTTGTGTTTGTCACTAATCAAACTTCTTGGGGGTCAGAATTATGGGGAAATTGCTTCTATCATAATCCTTTCTCTTTCAGGCTGAAATGTTAGTTTAGCTCAAGCCATTTTAAAAATGCTAAAATCAACTGCAGCTTTAAGAAAACTAATTGATTTTGATTTCTGAAGGCTGTAGTTAGTTATTAATTTAAATAGATTTTCACTAGATTCTTTCAGAATCGATTCCATTTAATGCAAGTTCAGTCTTCTTTAAAAAAAAAACCTACCTCTCTCCATGCTTTGATTTAATCTTTGTTGTTTGCACATTGTAGTGGAAACTCTTAAGCTTTTATCTGTATATGGCCTTTCCTTTTTTAACTAAGCAAAACTAAGTGTCCTGGTATGATGAAAACACAAAAGGATGTGAAAAACCACAAAACTGTTCACTGCTGCCTCTAACTCTATCAATAAAACCTTCCTTTCCTTTCTTCCTTCCTTCCTTCTTTCTTCTGTCCCCCCTCCCATCCTTTTCCTTCCCTCTATCCATCTTCCTTCCTTCTTTCCTTCCTCCCTCCCTTGTTGCTCTAGTTAGTGGTTAAGGCACCTGGTAGATTATAACTGGACTGGGTGACTCTGGATCAATCACTTAGGAGATAGTGAATTCTAGTCCTGCCTCAGACATGAAAGCCAGCTGGGTGACTTTGGGTCAATGACCAGGAGACAGTGAGTTCTAGTCCCGCCCTAGGCACAGAAGCCAGTTGGGTGACTTTGGGCCAGCCCCTCTCTCTCAGTTCAACCTGTGTGTATGTGTGTGTGGGGGGGGGGGGGGAGAAGGAAGAAGAAGGAATATTAAGGCATGTTTGTTGCTTTGGATTATTTATATGAAGCATGGCCTCAGGAAACTGCAACAGTCATAAATACATTCAATTGCCAGTTGTTTTAAGTGTTTTGATCATGTGACTACTTGGATGCTTTCAACGGTTGTAAGTGTGAAAAATGGACATAAGTCACCTTTTATCAGTGCCGTTGTAACTCTGAATGGTCATTAAATGAATGGCTCTTAAGTTGAGGACTACCTGTATTCAAACACGTTCAACTACAGTATATACTTGTTCAAAAGTTGCACCTGACAGTTTTCTGTTCCAGCACAGCAATCCTGTGGCATTGCCTATTATTCTATTAATATTAATTATATTAATATTTTCTGTTCCAGCACAGCAGTTCTGTGGCATTGCCTATTATTCTATTAATATTTGCATATTATTAATTATTCTATTCATATTTGGCAAGGTTCCTCAACCAACGACATTCTGCTAGAGACGACTTTGGACTTGATTTCTCAAGATTGTCCAATGATTGAATTTTATACATAGTGTCTGCCCTTTTACGTACAAGCAGAATGGGTTTTTCCACCCCAACCTCCTTCTAGAAACACCAGATCAGAGAGAGTAATTTGAGAGAAGAACAATAAAAAATGTGCCCCCAAGTGAAATTCAACTCACATAAGAGAATAACAGGATTGGAAGGGACCTTGGAGGTCTTCTAGTCCAGCCCCCTGCTCAGATAGGAAGCCCTATACCATTCAAGACAAACAGTTGTCCAATCTCTTCTTGAAAACTTCCAATGTTGAAGCACACCCAACTTCTGGACACAAGTTGTTCCACTGGTTAATTGTTCTGTCAGGAAATTTTTCCTTAGTTGACACTGATTTTAAAAATAGCATCTGTGTCCAATGAACTGAAATCCCTAAAAAACTTGCAGGAAATATTAGTTGCTATGCCAGTAACATTTCAGTGGAAGAAAATAAATTCCCTGGGCTGAAATGTTCAAGAAAATGTTAATAACTCATAGGTTTTCCAAATAAACCAGATCTGAGAATTTGGCATTAAAAAAAGCAAAGTTCCTGGAAATGTTAGTTTCACAGCTGTTTTTTTTTTTTTTTTTAAACAAAAGCTGAATCACTTTACCTGGATGAGTGGAGAATTCTTTTTCAGTATCATTTAATGCTTTTTTTCCCCTCCAGAATTTAATGCTTCAAGTCACTTTCTTCATTGAACATTATGGTAAATGGGATGAAAAACTAAAAAGAAAAAAAATTAGGAATAAATTGTTGTTACAGAATGCCAACTTGTACATATTGTGATTCAGGGAATCGAAACAGGTTTCTATACTTTTAAGAATTAAATTCAAATGGAATAAATTATTCATGAAGTCTTCCTTGATTTTCATGTCTTGATTTTGGGAATAACGTCCGACCTTAAAATGGCAAAAAGGTTGTAAAATCAGGTGTGATTCATTGAACAACTGCCTGGCTTAGCAGTGGTCCCAATCGTAGTCATAAGTTGAGGATCTGTATTGTCACCTCTTGGGACATTTTCCTGCTTGGTATCATCCCTCAGTGTCCTTTCCAGCTATTAATCAAGTCTGCACCGCTTCAGAACCCTCCTATTGACTAATTTTCCTGCCTATACCGTTCAAGACAAACGGTTGTACACTTAGCACTATTCTCCCAAAGGTGCTTTTTCAGGAGTCAACTGGACTTTGTTTTTTCTTTTGAAGACTTCTCACTTCTCATCCAAGAAACTTCTTCAGCTCTGACTGGATGGTGGGTATGGAAGGATTTATACTCCTTGCAGACAGGTGGTCATTTGCATCCTTTTTAGAGAGTCATTGAGGCCACCTGAAAGTTAATCGGTGTCCTCAGGATCACCCGAGTACTGTTCCTGGTTCCTGTAATCTGCAATTTTTCTGGAAATCGTTCATACTCTTGCACCATTCAGAGGGTGTTCATCCCAAATTGTATAGCTAAGAGTCTAGAGATTCTCAGTCATCCAAATCTTGGTCATCCAGCATCCAAAGGTACTTTTTCAGGAGGCAACTGGACTTCCTTGTTTTATTCTTTTGAAGACATTTTGCTTCTCATCCAAGAAGCTTCTTCAGCTCTACTGGATGGTGGAGAATGGAAGGATTTATACTGCTTGCAGACAGCTGGTCATTTGCATCTTTTTAGAGTCCTTGAGGCCATTAGGAGGTTTATCTGTGTTTTCAGGGTCACCCGAGTGGTGCTAATGATGAGGAGCCGCCTTGGCTGTTTTTCTGCCCTGTGTCCCTTCCCAGTTGAAGACAGGCACAGGCTGTGGGGATATGTCTGTGTTGTCTGCATCTCAAACTGAAGTGCAAATGATTCTTGTAGTCTGCAATTTTTCTGGAAATCCATTCATGCTCCTGCACCATTCAAAGGGTTTTCGTCCCAACGGTGTGGGAGTATGAACAGATTTCCAGAAAAATTGCAGACTACAGGAACCATTTGCGCTTTAGTTTGAAATATTTGAAATATAATATAAACATCTTCCATCAATTCCCATCCCCTCCCTCCATACAACTTGACACTCCAGGTATTAAGGATTTTATCTTGTTGAGTTTCACAGCAACCTAAAACCCACCAATGTTCGGAGGGTTTCCACCGATTTCCGGCAATCCATAAAGCCTTCCAGACATTTAGGTTAGAAATATAAGTAGCTCCAGAAACTACTTGTTTTTAAAAATCCATTTATTTAAATCAGATATATCCAACTTTGGCAACTTTAAAACTAGCTGGGGGAATTCTGGGAGTTGAAGTCCACAGAAGATACAAATGAATACCCGATTTAAAACATTTGATTAGATTACATTAACAGTTGGAAGGGGTCTTGTAGGTCATCTAGTCCAACCCCCACCCCAAAGCAGGAGACCCTACTACACCATTTCTGACAATTGGCAGTCCAGTCTCCTCTTGAAAGCCTCCAGTGATGAAGCTCCCACAACTTCCGAAGGCAACTTCTGTTCCATGGGTGGATTGTTCTCTCTGTCAGAAAATTTCTCCTTATTTCCAGGTGGAATCTCTTCTTGTTCAGTTTCCATCCATTATTCCTTGTCCGGTCTTCAGAAAATAGCTTGACCCCTTCCTCCTCTCTGTGGCAACCCCTTAAATATTGGAAGACCGCTATCCTGTCTCCCCTGGTCCTTCTCTTCCCAAGACTAGCCAGGGCCAGTTCATTTGTATACCGCCTATCTTCCCTCATATAAACCTGGCTGGCTCAGATCAGTAATAAAAGGGAGAATAAAAGCACACAAAACAACCCAACGAAACATACGCGATGTCCCACACGCAGCACACGTATGAATGAAAGTATGTGCAACAACAAGCAACACTTCTTCCAGCATTCACCATTCTCAAGCCGGCATCGATTTCAGGGCGGAAGTGAAGCCAGTAAAGGAGCGACTTCCGCCTTTACGGGGGTGGGGCTTCGTGCTCTTTCTCCCCCTCCTTGCCGGAAGTGACATTTTCCTTGCCTTTTGGAGCCGTTGCTTCCCCTTTGGCGTAAGTAGAAGTGTTTTAACCCGGAAGTAGAAATTTTTTAACCCGGAAGTAGTGCTTCCCACGCGGTTTCGCTTTGTAAGCGAATGGGGATGCGAAGCCGCGAAAGAGCCCCCGTTCTTATGGTGGGCGGGGAAGGGGAGCTTCCCCTGTGAGGGCGGCACTGGCTCCCCTTTTCTTGCTTTCCCCCGCGTCTATCCTTTAAGTTTATATTATATCCCGCTTTATCTTCCTTCAAGTGCTCAAGGGGGAGTTTCATAGCATTCCCTCCTGCTCATTTCCCCGCACAACAACCCTGTGAGGTAGGTCGGGCTGAGAAAGAAAGAGGGAGGGACTGGCCCCAAGTTCTTGAGGCACCTTCCCTTGTTGAGGATGGATTTTGTTTTATATCTGAATGAATGAATGAATTCTTTATTGGCCAAGTGTGATTGGACACACAAGGAATTTGTCTTAGTGCAAATGCTTTCAGTGCACATAAAAGAAAAGTTACATTCGTTAAGAATCATCAGGTACAACACTTAATGATAGTCATAGGGTACAATAAGCAATCAAATCATACAGTCAATATAAATAGTAAGGATACAAGTGACAAAGTTACACTCATACAGTCACAAGTGGGAGGGGATGGGTGATAAGGAGTGATGAGAAGATCAATAGTAATAGTAGTGCAGACTTTGTAATAGTTGAACATTGTTGAGGGAATTATTTGTTTAGCAGAGTGATGGCGTTTGGGAAAAACTATCCTTGTGTCTAGGTGTTCTAGTGTGCAGTGCTCTATAGTATCGTTTTGAGGGAAGGAGTTGAAACATTTTGTGTCCAGGATGTGAGGGGTCTGTAAATACTGTATTTTTACAGCCCTCTTTCTGACTCCTGCAGTATTCAGGTCCTCAATGTAAGGCAGGTTGGTAGTAATGGTTTTTTCTGCAGTCTGCTGTTCTGATTTTTAAAAAAAGATGTTGAGACTCTTGAAAGAGTGCAGAGAAGAGCAACCAAGATGATGAGGGGACTAAAACATATGAAGAACGGAGGCTAAATCATATGAAGAATGGTTGCTGGAATTGGGTATGTCTGGTTTGATGAAAAGAAGGACTAGGAGAGAGACATGAAAGCAGTACTGCAATGCAGGTAGTCCTCAACTTAACAACCACAACTGAACCCCAAATTTCTGTTGCCAAGAGAGACCTTTGTTAAGGGTGTGTTCTCCCACTTAATGACCTTTCTTGTCCCACTAGTTAAGTGAATGGCCGTTGTTAAGTGAATCTGACTTCCCTGTTGTTTTTACTTGTCAGAAGGTCACGAAAGGGGATCAAGTGACCCCGGGACACGGTGACCATCATAAATAGGAGCCAGTCACCAAGTGTCTGCACTATGATCAGGTGACCATGGGGGGGCTGCAACGATCATCCGTGTGAAGAACGGTCATAAAAGTCACTTTTTTCAGTGCCATTGTAACTTTGAATGGTCACTGAATGAGGTGTTGTAAGTCGAGGACTACCTGTATTTGAGGGGCTGCCATAAACAAGAAGGAGTCAAGCTATTCTTCAAAAAAGCACCTGAAGGCAGAACAAGAAGCAACAGATGGAAACTGATCAAGGAGAGAAGCAACTGAGAACTAAGGAGAAATTTCCTGACAATCAGAACAATTAACCAGTGGAACAACTTGCCTCCAGAAGTTGTGAATGCTCCAACACTGGAAGTTTTTAAGAAGAGATTGGACAGCCATTTATTCTCAATGGTATAGGGTTTCCTGCCTGATTCGGGGGCTGGACTAGAAGACCTCCAAGGTCCCTTCCAACTCTCTAATTCTGTTATTCTGTAATGCTTTTCTGATAAACTTAAAACAGTCCCTCAGCTTCTCCCTTCTCCCATTGAAGTTCACAATAATCCTGTACATTAGGGTTAATCTTAAGAGATCCAGTGGCTTCATTGTACTGTCTCCCACACTAACTGTCCCCTTGACATCATGAGGAAAGAAAGAATATTGTCTGGTTTGAAAATAAGTGGGAAATGCTTTTATTTTTGTATGCGATCACTGATATTGCTGTTTCCGCGTACGTGATATGAGGTGCATCAGTCTAACAGCGGACAGTTAGCAAAAGTTGCTGGGATCAAGGCAAGAAGGATAAAACTGATAATTAGCCAGTGTTTCTGGTCATTTATAAAGTTTTTTTTTCCTATTGGAATGACTTGATAAATATGCAGACTCGTGTCATATTGCAAGGTACTGTTAATACAATTGGCTGCTCAAAAAAAAAAATGATATTGCCCCAAACTCTTAAAAAGCAACTTGGTTTGAATATGAGAAATAGATCTCTATATGACCGAAAGAAAAATTCTTTAAGCAGATACATATTTAAAATTGAAAATTACGCTTAGTGTCCTGTTTAATAACATGTAACATATAACAGTGGATTTTTTTTGGCATTGAGTTGTATGTATTGATTATCCAGGAAGGCAGAATTTGGTAAACCTCAATAGTTTGCTATATCCACACCTTTGGTTTGTGGATAGGAAATTAAATTAAAGAAATTGGAAGCCACACAATACTCACTGCTAAGTTTCCAAAGCAGTTTTTCCAGCCTAGATGGAAGTCACATGGCCATGCCCACCTATCCAAGGACCTCTCATTTCAACCTTGAGCTACAAATATTCTCCTTTATGGAAATTTGTCCTGTCTGTGTTTGTGTGTGTGAGTGGGACTATTTTATTTTCCAAGCTCTTTCTTTGTTGTGGTTTTCAGGAGCTCCTGGCAAAATGGCAGAATGTTCAGCTCTTCAGTGTGTCAGCCCTTACGCCTTCGAAGCCATGCAGAAGGTGGATGTGGTGCGTTTAGCGGCATTGAGTGACCCAGAGCTCCGATTGTTGCTACCTTGCTTGGTGCGAATGGCCTTGTGCGCCCCAGCTGACCAGAGCCAGAGTTGGGCCCAGGACAAGAAGCTCATCCTCCGCCTGCTTTCGGGGGTCGAAGCCGTAAACTCCATTGTAGCTTTGCTCTCTGTGGATTTTCATGCTCTGGAACAGGATGCGAACAAAGAACAGCAGCTGAGGTAACGCTCCACCGTTTTGCTTTCCTCACGGCAGTTTAAAATAAAAAGTGCTTATAGCAAATTGGGAAAGGCAGCTTTTCTGTTCTTCTCTTCTTAGACATAAGCTTGGTGGAGGCAGCGGAGAGAGCATTTTGGTGTCCCAGCTGCAGCATGGCCTGACTCTGGAGTTTGAACACAGTGATTCCCCCCGGCGGCTCCGTCTTGTGCTGAGTGAGCTGCTGGCAATTATGAATAAGGTGAATTTGACCTGACAAGATCACCTCTCTTTTGGGGATGTTTAAAATTATGTTTTTCTTCCTCCCTCCATCCCTCCCTGTCTTTCTTTCCTTCATTTCTTTTTTTTCCTCCCTCTTTTTCTTTTTCTTTTTCTTTTTTTCTTTTTCTTTCTTCTTTCCTTCCTGTTTTCTCTCCTTCCTCCCTCCGCCTCTTTCTTTCCTTCATCTCTTTTCTCTCCTCCCTTCCTCTTTTTCTTCCCTCTTTTCTTTTTGCTTTCTTCTCTTCCCTTCCTCTTTTCTCTCCTTCCTCCCTCCCTTTCTTTCCTTCATCTCTTTTCTCTCCTTCCTCTTTTTCTTCCCTCTTTCTTTTCTTTCTTTTTTCTTTTCTTTCTTTCTTTCTTCTCTTTCCTTCCTCTTTTCTCTCCTCCCTCCCTCCCTCCTTTGCCTTTTCCTCCCTCCTCCCTTCCTTCCTTTCTTCTCTTTTCTTCCTCTTTTCTCTCCTTCCTCCCTCTGTCCCTCCTTTGCCCTTTCCTCCCTCACCCCTTCCTTCCTTTCTTTTCTTTTCTTTTCTTTCTTTCTTTCTTTCTTTCTTTTCTTTCTTTCTTTCTTTCTTTCTTTCTTTCTTTCTTTCTTTCTTTCTTTCTTTCTTTCTTTCTTTCTTTCTTTCTTTCTTTCTTTCTTTCTTTCTTTCTTTCCCTCTCTCTCTCTCTCTCCCTTCCTTCCTTCCTTCCTTTCCTGCCTCTCTTTTCTCTCCCTCTCCTTTTTCTTCTTTGTTCGTTCCTCCCTTGCTCCCTCCCTATCATCTTGTTTTGCTTTTCATTTTCAAAACAAAGTCCTTCTCTCCAAACAGGTGGCCGACTCCACTGGCGAATTTTTTTTCAAATCCCCAGAGCTGTTTGAGAGCCCAGTTTATTTGGAAGAGGCGGCAGATGTCCTCTGCATTTTGCAAGCAGGTGTGTGTTTCTCTCCTTTTCCAATTTGGCCATTTGAATCCCACCAGGCTCAAAGTTGACTCAGCCTTCCCTCCTTCTGAGGTGGATAAAATGAGGAGCCAGATTGTTGGGGGCAATAGAGGCTGACTCTGTAAAACTGCTTAGAGAGGATTGCAAAGGCACTGTGAAGCGGTATGTAAGTCTAAGTGCTATTGCTATATTTGCCATAATGTAAAAGCATTTATCCCTAGCCTACTGTTCACTGGCTTCATTTTGAACTTGCTGACTGCTGCTAGTTTCTGGGCAAGAATCTGTTTTGGCTTGTACATAGTTTAATCTTGTGTTTTATATTTTAAACGTTATGCTGAAGAGTAAGCCTTGTTTTAATTGTGATGCTTCTGAGACGAATAAACAAACTTTGAACTCTGTGTGTTCAGAACTTCCTTCGCTGTTGCCTATCATTGACGTGGCTGAAGCTTTGCTCCACATGAAGAATGGAGCTTGGTTCCTCTGCCTTTTAGTAGCCAACGTCCCGGACAGTTTTAATGAAGGTATGTGTTATGTACTTGAATACTTCATTTGGCAGTGATTTTTGTGCGTTCCTGTGTGTTGCAAAGGCACCATAAGTCGTGCGTCAGGAGAAACATTTGCAGGAGCATATTTTTGAACAAAAGCATTAAAAGGGTAAGAAAAGTAGCCATACAGCTGAGTAGGAACAGAGCATACTTACTGCATTCAATTTACGTCTGGAATGCTGTGTATGGACCATAAGTTAAATTAAAAACACTGCATACTTATTGCATTCGGTTTACATCTTGAATGTTGCGTATGGGCTGTAAGTTAAATGACCAACACTGCATACTTATTGCATTCTATTTACGTCTTGAATGCTGTGTAGGGACTGTAAATTGAATGAAAAACACTATACAGCTAGTTCTTGACTTACAGCCACCATCAAGCCCAAATTTTCTGTTGTTAAGTGACACATTTGTTAAGTGAGTTGTCAACCCTGAAGTGATCCTGGCTGAAGCCATCTTGGAGACCTCAGGGTTGCCACAAAGCAGTGTGTGTGTGTGTGTGTATGTGAAATAGTTAGATGGGGTTTTGTAGCCAAAACAATAAAGGAACCAAGGACATTCTCACAGGTGGCTGGCCAGAGGAGGAGTGGTAACCCAGCAGCCAGCACCTGGATTGGACAGTGTGACCAGTGATGGGGGGAGGGGAAAACTTTTTGTTTTGGCTACATGACATGTGTTTTGCCCCATTTTATGACCTTTCCTTTCCACAGTTGTTCAGTGAATCTTTGCAGTTGATAGGTTAGTAACATGGTTGTTAAGTGAATCTGGCTTCCTCAATGACTTTTCTGGTCAGAAAGTCGCAAAAGGGGATCACGTGATCGTGGGACACAGCAAAGTCATAAATATGAAGCAGCCGCAAAGCGTATGAATTTTGATCAAGTGATCCATGGAAATGCTGCAAAGGTCATAACAATGAAAAACGGTCATAAATCACATGTCTCTGTGCCATTGTAACTTTGAATGGTCACTAAATGAACTCTTGTAAGTCGAGGACTCCCTGTGTATGTTTCAAAAGACAGGAGGAAAGGAAGAATGCAATTCACTTCATCAATAATTCCAGAAAATTGTTAATTTACTTTGGAATGAGAACGTGGGGCAGCTCGACAATTCTGTTACTTCTGATTGCCCTAAATAGTTTTCCGAATCCTGGATAACCTTGGACTTTTAGGTCAGCATAGGTGGCTGGCAATCTCACATGTGCTCTGGGTCAACTTTGAATCGAAGAAGAAGCCTCTTTTCCTATTCCTCAGTTGTCACACAGAGTGGGGAGTGGGAAAGGGGATGAAATACGTTGCTAGATAAAACACAGGACTTTCTTGGGGGAACCAAGGTCATCTCTACAGGTGGCGGATGGAGACGGGGAGGAGTGTCTGGAGAGCCTGCCAATTAACCTAATTGGCCAAAGTGACCTGTGACTTTTGGGAAGGGAGTTATTTCCTCTTTTAAATTACACTGAAGCCACGGGAAATTAAATTTAGAGTTGGTTTTTCCATTTGATCGTGCCGATATAATATACCCAATAAGTTCTTAGAGGAAGACCTTAGCCTCGGAGTTCTGATTTGCTCGCGTTCGTTAGTTGGGATCAAGACATTCTGTTCCTCCCACCACTGTTTTTGCAACCTGAAGGTGGACTGAGTTGAAACTTTTTTTTTTTAAATTAATTGGTGGATTCCAGTATGTAGGGGCTTGATTAAGAACGGTGAGAGGCAAGATGAAGAGAGCTTTGGAGGCCGTCGCAGGACCGATGCTCTACGTCACCTTTGCAAAATGAACCCTTCCCAGGCTCTGAGGGTCCGTGGCATGGTGGTAAGTCCTTTTGCAACTTCTTGTGATGAACATGGGAAGTAACTTATTTACATTTTTCTCCTGGTAAAAGATGACGTTTGTAGGTCAGGGTTGAACTGTGGGGTCCTTGGTGTTCTCTGAGCTTGGCGACTGTCAGGTGGTGGATGCCCCATTCAAAATCCAAGAAAGAAACACTTAAACTCCCTTAATTAGAGAAAAGATATCTTTCACTGGAAATCAAGTGGTAGCATCAAAGGAATTCTGAATCTGAGGAATTGATCGTGAAAATCACATATACAAAGTGATGACAATATTCCCACCCGCAACAGTTCAAATTCTCCATCCAATTAAAGTTGTATATAACGTCCTGTGGAGCATCTTCAGGTGGTGATGCCGGCATCTGTCTATTGACCTTGGCCTATTTTGATAAAGAGTTGCGCTTACCCATAGCACAGCGAAGAAGCATAAACAAGAAACTGCCCCCCCCAACTTATACAGTTTATTCTCAAAGCCGCTAGCTCACTTCCCACAATTATGTCACCCCTCCTCTCCTCCATTAGTATGGCAGTTGAAAGATGGAAAGCAAAGAAATCTTGAAGGCTGACAGTGACTTTCTTGAAGACGTTTCACTACCAAACTAGATGATGTCATTATCAACATAGTATCCAAAAGAGACAATCAAAAAGCCAAAAATGAACTAAAAACATGTAAGCACCTCACCAGCTATCAACACCCAGATGAACAGAGATTAACGGCAAGATTAACACTAGACCAACGAATTTTGAAGCAAACAATACCTCAATCAACTAACTACCAATTCAGACAAACAAGCTAACAGTCAACCAAAAAACACCCCCAAGAACATTCCCACCAACATTGACAGTGCAAGCCACTGGTATATATAAAATGAGACCAAACCCTACTTTCTAAACATCACTGATGACGTTACCTAGTTTGGTAATGAAATGTCTGCAAGAAAACAGCCAAGCTCAGAGAGTACCAAGGTCACTTTATTTCTTTTTTATTATTATTATATTCTTCCCTTTTTTTCCATTACTCATTGTTTTTCCTTTTTTCACTCTTCTGCACTGTCTGTCCTTTATTCTTCTATCTTTCTTTTAGTTTGTGTTTTTAACTATTGTAATTATAACACTTAATGAAATTATGATTTTAAAAAATGACTTGCAGCAACCACATTTATGACTTTCACACCGTTTCCTTAGTTATAAGATCACCATTATGGTCAGCATGTGTTGTCCTGTGCCCGTCTTTTTCTTTTCTCCCCCACACACAAAGCAGAGATACTGGAAAGGAAGGGATTACAAGAAAATAAGCCGGTACACAGTAGAGAGTACGTATAAAATCAAAACACTGGTGCCAGCAACAGCAAGCTCATGAGGCAAACAGCCCACTGTATTCTCCATTGCCTGCCTGCTAACTCTCTTATAGTCCCTTCTCCAAACTCTCTGTTAGGAGTGGGAAAGAAAAAAGTCCCAAGTGGCAATCTGTAGGCAATCTAATCTCTCTGTCCATGATCTTTTGGTTTTTGTCTCCTCATAAAACTAAGTTTGTGAAATCGCTATTTGGTTCAGGGTGATGTGTAAACTCAATTGAGATTTGAGCCAGATTTTAAGATGTTTCTTGTGTGCTCAGGTGGAGGAATGTCACTTACCAGGACTTGGTGTGGCTTTGACTCTGGATCACACCAAGAATGAGTTTTCGGAGGATGGTGTCAGTGACCTGGTCTGTTTTGTGAGTGGCTTGTTGCTTGGAACAAATGCCAAAGTTCGGACGTGGTTTGGAACTTTTATCCGGAACGGTCAACAGGTGAGAACTTCTGTGCTTGATGGAGGAAATCAGCAATAGGGACACGGTGGCTCAGTGGCTAAGATGCTGAGCTTTTTGATCAGAAAGGTCGGCAGTTTGGCAGTTCGAATCCCTAGTGCCGTGTAATGGAGTGAGCTCCGGTTACTTGTCCCAGCTTCTGCCAGCCAAGCGGTTGGAAAGCATGTAAAAATGCAAATAGAAAAATAGGAACCACTTCAGTGAGAAGGTAACGACATTCCATGCACCTTCGGCGTTTAATCATGCCGGCCACATGACCACGGAGACTTCTTCGGACAGCGCTGGCTCTTCGGATGTGCAAAGGGAAACCTTTCCCTTTCATCAGCACACTTTAAAATGAAATTTCATCGCATACAGCTCTCAAAGGATCATTGCCTCCAATATACACTAAATAAACATGACAAAAATATGCATATACCCACATACCCATATATATTATTGACACAGAGAAACAACACAGTCTAGTTCGGATGTATACCTGTACATAATGAGAAAAACAAATCTTGCCAGTTCACCAGATGGAAGGCCTAGGAAACAAAGCTGTTACAGAATCTGGTAGTCTTGCTAGAAATACTTGGAAACCTCCTCCCAGAGGGGAGCAGCAGAAACAGACAGTAAAGTGGGTATGTCAACAATGCTTCAGGCTCTAAGCATATTGCACTTATAAGCAGTATTCTGAATAATGGGAAGCAAGTTCCCTATAATCTTCTCCACTGTCCTTACCATTCTCTCAATGGACTTTCTATCTGAGGCACTGCTGCCACCAAACCAATGGTGTTGTTAAAATGCTCTCAATCGTGCCTCTGTAAAAAGTGACCAGGACAGAAGGAGAAAGATCATAAAATCATATATATTTACTTAGCAGCTGCCTTGCATAGCAATGCAAATTCTGCTCTCAGTTGTCATAAGTTGAGGCCTACCTGTAAAACTGATGGGAAGTGCGCCTTGCCTTTTAAATGCCACATCACTGGTAATAGCATGAGGTTTTATGCTAATGCTGGGCTTTTTAACGCTTTAGAAAAAGAATAGCGGCAAAAAGTTGCCGTTTGACACCGTTAATTTCAATCTGCTCAATCCAAGCAATATTCAACAAAGCTTAAAACAATGAATAAATATATAAAGCCGCTTTTAATTATACTGAATAACAGAATGCAGTGGTACCTTGGTACTCGATGGCTTTGAAACCCATTGAATTTGGTCCTCAACCCATTTTGATGTGGAAATTTTGTCCTGACACTCATCTTTTGTTTGGTACTCGACGCACAAGCTAGAATTTGTGATGTTGGCTGCCTTGTGACTCACTACATTATTCCTTATGGGAAAAGTTTGTTTGATAAGGCATCATTTTTGTTACTCATCCCGGAACTAATTAAGAATGAGTACCAAGCTAGCACTGTAACAGAATAACAGAGTTGGAAGGGACTTTGGAGATCTCCTTAGTCCAACCCGCTGCTCAAGCAAAGCTGGCTGGGGAATTCTGGGAATTGAAGTCTGCCAGGGTTAAAGTCACCAAGGTTACGAACCCCTGGTCTATACCACTTCAGAGAAATATCAATTTTCTTCTTAAAAGCTTCCACTGAAGGAGCATCACAACTTCTGGAGATGAGCTGTTTCACTGATTCGTTGTTCTCAGTGTCAGGATACGTCTCCTTCGTTCTAGGTTGGATCTCTAATCTTTGTTACTTTGAAAGCTCAGGTTGTCAGCGTTCCAACTAAACAACTCCAACCCAATAAACTCCGAGACAAACAATTCCTCAAAGTTCCACTTTATTAGAGTTGTCATATTGGCACATCTGGGAAAACCCGAATCTGAGAGTTCCGGATTTTTCCCTTCCCAAAAGAGAAATCAAAGATCCATCCCTTGCACCCACCAGTCCATCACATGGCTCAATCAAATCTTCGTCCGAACTGGAGACATCCCCCAGTCACTCCCTTCCAGGTACAGGGAAACTTGTCCTTGACTCTGAGAAAAAATGTTGTTGTGTCTAGTCTTCTACCCCACTATGAAATGCTCCCTCCCAAATTCCCAGGTACTGAATGTGGTGACCTCAAAGCTTTCAAGAAAAAAAAAAAGACTCCCAAGACTGATACAGTTGCTCTCTGGTGGTGTTCCTGTGTGGCGCTAAACCCTCATTCGGGGTTTGCTCAGCAGATCGGAGTTAAAGTAAGCCATGTTTCCTTTCTCTTGTGCAGCGCAAACGGGAGAGCATCAGCTCTGTCCTTTGGCAGATGAGGAGGCAGCTGCTGCTCGAACTAATGGAGATCCTGCCTACCGTCCGCAGTTTGCACATCCCCGAGGAGGCCGAGCCAGACATGGAACCTAACATCTCGGTCTATTCTGGGCTGAAGGAAGAACATGTCGTCAAGGCCAGCGCCCTCCTGCGCCTCTACTGTGCTCTGATGGGCATCGCCGGCTTAAAGTGAGCAGGCCTTGATTGTCTTCTTGTGGACTTAGTCATCCTATGATGGTCATGTTTGCGGGTGGGGTCTCAGAGGTGCCTTCCGTGGCCATTCATGGGATGGTAGCAGCTGAGGTCCAACATGTGTGGTGGGAAAGTTCTTATAGGGAAAGATCAGTAGCTTAATGTGATCCCATTTTCTCCATCAGTTTCTTAACCTTAAAATGGGTGGATTTCAGTTCCCTTTTTTTTTTTTTTAAGTCAGCATGCTTTAAGAAGGGTGGACTTCCACTTCCAGAATTCCACAGCCTGTATGCTTGAAGAGGGGTGGAATTCAGTTCCCAGAACTCCCCAGCCTGCATGCTTTAAGAGGGGTGGGCTTCAACTCTCAGACTTCCCCAACCAACATGCTTTCAGAAGGTCAGCCGCTCCTGGTTGAGAAGACCTGTTTTGCAAACGACCCCAGGGAATGGGGAATGCCCTGCCCATAGGATGCAGCTGATCCCATCTTTGTGTCATCCCCTAGACCGACAGACGAAGAAGCAGAACAGCTACTTCAGCTTATGACCAGCCGCCCACCAGCCACTCCGGCGGGAGTCCGCTTTGTGTCACTCTCTTTCTGCATGCTGCTTGCTTTCTCCACGCTGGTCAGGTACCTTTTGAGTAACCAGAGTATCCCCTGAAGAGAGAGGAAAGAGAGAGAGACATTCATTTCATGGCAGGGGAGGAGTGGCCTCACCTGGGATCGGGCCTCATCCTGAACTTTAAATCCAGAGCGTGATCCCTTTTTAGTTTGAAGGCTGGCTTTTTCTTTAATTTTTACTCATTTGCTAACAGGGCAATGGGAGTGGGACAGTGACTTATCTTCCCCAGACTCCCATTTGAGGTCTCCATTTCCCACAGCAGCAGAATAATCTGCTACAGTAGTCCTCGGCTTACAGTCACAATTGTGCCCCTAATTTCTGTTGCTAACCAAGATGGCTATTAAGTGAGGTTTGCCCCCATTTATGGCCTGGTGTGATGACCCAAAGGGGCATGGCACAAAGGCAACACAGTCACATAAAGGAAGAAGAGTCCCTTTAGTACCACCAACTTTGCCCCCAATGTCCAGGTTACCTGCAGCTGGAGAAAATAACTCTCCCAAGAACAGTCTTTAAGTGGAGGGAATTCAGTCTGAAAACAAAGTACATATAAACTGTAAATAAAAATCCACACAAACCACGCTGCAGTAATTAACTTGACAGGGCAGGAAAAGGAATTGCAGACTTGAAAGGTCAGCAAAACACACCGTTGGGAAGATGCCAGGAACCCAGATAAGTCTCGATAGTACCAGATAATTCACGATTTGCTCTCAACAAGTTGCTGTGCACAGCTTCTCTTTTTAAATACTGTGTTCCCAGCTGCAGCTAATGAAGGGAATCAGGGCCCTTTCCTTCCCCCGTAAGCCACGCAACTCACGTTGCTCCCTTCTCCGTTCCTCCCTGCATGCCCTAGGATGAAGAGGGGGTGGGCCTGGGTCTTCCTCCGAATTCCCTCTCCCTTGCTCTACCTCTCCCCTGCTCAGTCCAGCCGGATTGTGCCCTTCCCCAGTTTCTTCCACATCCAATGGAGCCACACTCCCATTCCCTATCAGCTGCTTGGCCTCCCCCTCCGAATCAAATTCCGACAGGGGCATGACACCTTGTTACAGGTAGCAATAGCACCTAGACTTGTTATTCTGTCCGACTTCCCATTCTAACACAATTATCTCTTTAGCACCCCAGAACAGGAACAGCTGATGGTGATGTGGTTGAGCTGGATGATCAAGGAAGAAGCTTATTTTGAAAGGTGAGAGACTTTTTTCCTGCCCTTGCCAAAATACAGTGTACGCTGTAATATTGTGTAAAGTATTAGGCAACACTTTATAAAGCCTTAGTAAGAGCACACCTGGAATATTGCATCCAGTTATAATCCCCACATTACAAAAAAAGATGTTGAGACTTTGGAAAAAGTGAGAAGAACAGCAACTAAGATAATTAAAGGCCTGGAGGCTAAAACATATGAAGAACATTTGCAGGATTTGGGTTTGGCCAGTCTAAAGAAAAGAAGGACTGGGGGGGACATGATAGCAGCATTCCAGTATTTGTGGGGCTGCCACAAAGAAGAGGGGGCCAAATTATTTTCCAAAGCAACTAAGGCAAGGCAAGGAACAATGGATGGAAACTATTCAAGGAATTAAGGAGAAACTTCCTAACAGTGAAGACAGTTCACCAGTGGAGCAGCTTGCCTTCAGAAGTAATGCGTTTTCCATCACTGGAGGCTTTTAAGAAGAGACTGGACAGACACTTGTCTGAAGTGGTATAAGGTCTCCTGCTAGAGCAGGGGGATGGACTAGAAGACCTCCAAGGTTCCTTCCAGCTCGATTCTGATTCTGTAAAATACTCTTAATGAAAACTTTTCTCCTTCTCTTCCCCACCTTCCTTTTCTGACAGCACTTCTGGAGTTTCAGCTTCCTTTGGTGAGATGCTATTATTGGTCGCCATGTATTTCCATAGCAACCAGCTCAGTGCTATCATCGAATTGGTGTGCTCTACTTTAGGAATGAAGGTAAGTAGTCTACTCCCACTGCGGGGCCTGGAGCTGCAGGCATTCCCTAAAGCTGCCTGTACAACCTGTGAAACATCAGAGTTAATCCAAGAGTCAGCTTGGTCTAGTGGGGAAAGCACCAGCTAGGAAGCAGGAGATGGTGAGGTCTAGTCCCATTTTTAGGCTTGAAAGCCAGCTGGAGTGACTTTGAGCCAATCACCAGAAGACTGGAGGCTAAAACATACAATAAACAGTTTCAGGAATTGGGTATGTCTAATTTAATGAAAGGAAGGACTGAGGGGTGACATGATAGCATCTTCCAATATTTGAGGGGCTGCCCCAAAGAAGAGGGAGTGAAGCTGTTCTCCAAAGCACCTGAAGGCAGGACAAGAAGCAACGGATGGAAACTAACCAAGTGTCAGGATTCCAGCAATCACCCTCATGAAATCATGATTCTCGAGCCAAACTTCAATAAACTTCAAAGGATTTATTAGCGGCGACATGCTGGCACTGCCCTGTATGAAGCCAACTCTGGCCTACGTCATTTACAGTCCCCTGTGACCCTGTTTCCCTCCCTCCCCCCCCCCGGGTGTGTCATAAATCAGATTCTCCAATTGAGCCCGTTCACAGGCTGGGTGTCATCATTCACGTTCTCCAGTTAAATATATTCACGGGCAAAAACTCTGGTATTTTAGTTACAATCTTTTAAAGATAAGAGTTGGAATGTACTTTCACTTTCCCCCCTTTTTCATGGCAACGACTAAAACAGGCACAGAGATGTTTTATGAGTTGATACCCAGGAGAAAAAAGGAAGGAGAAACTTCCTAACAGTTAGAACAATTGATCAGTAGCCTCCAGAAGTTGTAAATGCTCCAACACTGGAGATTTTTAAGAAGAGATTGGATAGCCATTTGTCTGAAATGGTATAGGGCAGGGGTCCTCAAACTTGGCCACTTTAAGACTTGTAGACTTCAATTCCCAGAATTCCTCAGCCAGCTATGCTGGGATAGGGGCTTCCTGCTTCAGTAGGGGGGTTGGACTAGAACAGGAGTCCCCAACCCCCAGGTCATGGCCCACTACTGAGACATGGCCTGCTTGGGGCCATGCTGTGAGGGCGGTGGGCGATTGTGTGCATGCACATGAAGCTCATGCAAGTGGCGCTGTCTTTTCGCACACACAAAGTGTCAGCTTTGGAAGCCATATTGAGACCAGAGGCTCTCACGCTGCCACATTTAAGCCTGGGAAAGTGGGAGGGGGGAATTTTTTGGAGTGTATGTAAGTTAGACATAACAACATTCTTTTTCTAAGTCAAGGTCATGTGATTTTGCACATAAGTGAGAGGAAGTCTTAAGTTGAGACAGATGGTGAATTGGGCCATGTGATGGGGTGATGGGTGCAGGGGATGGATTTTATAGTTTTTACTTATTGCAAGGAAGCCCAGAACTTTGGTATTCCCCAGTTGTGCCAGTTACCATCCCAATAAACTTTTGAGATGTCTGTCTCGGAGTTATTGACTGGAGTGGAGGTTTGCTGGAGCGCTAACACAAAGCTTCCCTTGCGCGAGTGGTGACCACTTGTGTGAGCCCACGAAACTCCCTTTGTGCGAGCGGTGTGCCTGTGCCTGTCACTCACACAAATGGAGGCTTGCCTGCACCTGCCTGCCAGCCACAAGGAACTATCCCCTCTTCTACTGCAGGAAAGGTCGTAAAATTGGGTTGGTCACATGGTAGGCTCCCTTCCAGTCGTAAGTTGAGGGCTATTTGTGGGGAACATGCGCTGTAGTGAAAACCCCACCCTGACAAGATCGGTGTTCCTTGATTCCAGATCGTCATCAAACCCAGTTCTCTGAGTCGCATGAAAACCATCTTCACCCAGGAGATTTTCACTGAACAGGTAAAATATCTGTTCATCGGATCCTTTTTTGCTTAATCCAGGAAGGAAGTTCCCCTTGGGTTTTTTTTTTTAAAAATACCACCCAAAAACAGGAACGCTTCATTTGGTTATACATTTCATGTAAAACATTTCTACTTTGCTCTGCTGGTCTAGGACTGAATAAAGATTTGATTGATTTCTTGGTTTGCTTCACGTAGAAATCTGCACACATCTTACAATACGGGTAGTCCTCGACTTACAACAGTTTGTTTAGTGACCGAAGTTCCAACGACACTGAAAAAAAGTTACGATCTTGACCACCTCCCCATGATCATGGGATCAAAATTCAGATGCTTGGCAACTGGTTCATATTTATGACCGTTGCTGTGTTCCAAGGTCACGTTTTGCGACGTTCTGACAAGCAAAATCAATGGGGAAGCCAGATTTGCTTAACAATCTGGTTACTAACATACCAAATGCGGTGATTCACTTAACCAACTGAGGCAAGAAAGGTCACTTAACAGATGTGTCACTTAACAACAGAAGTTTTGGGCTCAATTGTGGTCATAAGTCAAGGACTACTTGTATTTGGCCAGTTAGCAATACAGCTAGTACCCAGAATGCAATATGTGTGCCCGCCCCACACCCTCTGCGCATGCATGCACAATTCCCTCCTCCTGCCACCCCCTTACCTTCACTGCGCCTCACAGCTGATTTTTCAGCTGGTTTGAAGCTTTTTCAGCCTCCCAGAGGCTTGGAAAAAAGCCTTTGCAAGGCTTTTCAGGATGAATTATAGGCTCGTTTTGTCACTTCCGGTCTTATAGGAATTATAGGCCCATTTTGTCACTTCTGGTCTTACAGGAAGTGACGAAACGGGTCTATAATTCGGCCTGAAAAGCCTTGCAGAAGCTTTTTTTCCAAGCCTCTGGGAGGCCGAAAAGGCCTCAAACCAACTGAAAAAAAATCAGCTGTGAGGCACGCACATGCGCAGTGAGGTAAGTTTGCCTGCGACCTCGCATGCCAGCACAAATGGGTCTGCATGCCATAGGTTGTCACACATGGCATAGGTTCGCCATCATGGCCCTTATTCTATATTTTATTCTATTCTAGAAGATCTCCAAGGTCCCTTCCAGCCACAGTTTCCTGTTTTCTATTCTTATTTTCTATTCTATTCTATATCGCAGTGTCCAGTCATTTCCACAGATCTGTCTCCTTCCGGTCAGCAGGAATGGGATTGAATACTTTTATCTGGCCAACACAAGGAATTGGGTTCCCAGCATACAGGCAAAGCAACAGAACACAGCGCCGAGCAGTCTTTGGGAGGATGTGGCTCTCTCATCTGGTGGGCGCTTAACGCCTTTCATTCTCCTAGGTGGTGACTGCTCACGCAGTGCGGGTGGCTGTGACGAGCAACTTGAGTGCCAACATCACGGGCTTCCTGCCCATCCATTGCATTTACCAGCTTCTCAGGAGCCGTTCGTTCACCAAGCACAAAGTCTCCATCAAGGTGGGTCGCGCTGCTTGCGCCAACAGATTTGGGGGCAGGGGAAGACAAAGATAAAATTAAGACAAGGATTGTCTGCTTAATCTTTGGTACCTCCAAGAAGGGTTGGTTCAGAATTGCTCTCTGAAATGATGACCCCATTGTACATGGAGTCCTCGACTTATAGCTGGTTGTTTAAGCGACCATTCAGAATTACAACAGACCGCCTTAGGGGTGTAGGTAATCCTTGACTTACAACAATGGTGGTATTCAGCCGGTTTGCACCGGTTCAACTGAACTGGTAGCAAGGATTTGACGTGGGTTGCCGAACCGGTAGTAGGTTCTGGCTGGCCACGCCGCTGGCCTGGTTGCCCCGCCTGATGCTCACTCACCCCGCCTGCCTGACACTCACCCCATAAGGTATTTCTTTCTTTTTTTCCCCTCCCAACAATCATACGATCAGCTGTGCCGGGATTCCCCTTGCTGAGGCCCAGGAAGGTAAAAAATGGAGGGAGGGGCTCAGCTCCCCCTTCCATTTTTTTGCCTTCCTGAGCCCCAGAGGGGCCTTCTGGGAGTTAAAACATCCCCCCTAGAGGCTACTCTGAGGCCAGGAAGGCCCCCAAAAACGTGTGTATGTGGGGAGGGGGATGGTAACTGCAAAACAAAAACAAAAGCCACACCCACCCAGTCACATGGCCACACCTATCTAACTATGCCCACCAAGCCACACCCACAGAATCAGTAGTAAAAAAAATTTAATCCCACCACTGACTTGCAATCATTTTTTTTGGCGACCGTCCATAGTTACGACATGAGGTGGTCCCTCTTAGTGCTCTCTGAGCTTGGCTGTTTTCTTGCAGATGTTTCATTACCTATACTAGGTAACACCATCAGTGTTAGAAGGCAGTGGGCTTGACTATTTCAAGCAGTAAACCATAGCCTAATTGAGGAAATACCAAGAACACTCCCACCAACAGAAAGGCCAAGCCACTTCTATAAAAACAGAGAGCAAACCCCACTCCCTTCTAGCACTGATGTTGTTACTTAGATGGGTCGCAAAATGTCTGCAAGAAAACCACCAAGCTCTGAGACCATCAAGGACCCTCCAGTCCTCTTCCCTCCTCCTCCTCCTCCCCCCTCCCCCCTCCCTCCTCCCCCCCACTCCCTTCTAGCACTGATGTTGTTACTTAGTTGGGTCACGAAATGTCTGCAAGAAAACCACCAAGCTCTGAGACCATCAAGGACCCTCCAGTCCTCTTCCCTCCTCCTCCTCCTCCCTCCCTCCCTCCTCCCCCCCATTCCCTTCTAGCACTGATGTTGTTACTTAGTTGGGTCATGAAATGTCTGCAAGAAAACCACCAAGCTCTGAGACCATCAAGGACCCTAGAGTCCTCTTCCTTCCTCCTCCTCCTCCTCCCCCCCCTCCCCCCCCATTCCCTTCTAGCACTGATGTTGTTACTTAGTTGGGTCACGAAATGTCTGCAAGAAAACCCCCAAGCTCTGAGACCACCAAGGACCCTCCAGTCCTCCTCCTCCTCCTCCCCCTTTTCCTCAAACCCCACTTTCTTTTAGCACTGATTATCTTACTTAGTTGGTTTCTGCAGTCTGTAATTTTTCTGGAAATCTGTTCCTACTCCCACACCATCCGAAGGGTGTTCATCCCAAATTGCAGAGCTAAAAGTCTAAAAAAAAAAGAGGAAAAAACCAGAAAGTCCCACTGAAAAAGGTACCTTTGGGACAACCATGACCTGGATTGACTGAGAATCTCCATAGAGACACATTTGAAGGCACCCGTTTTCCTGGTCTTATTCTAGCCAACCGACTTTTCCTCTTTTATGTTTCTTTCTCTTCAGGACTGGATTTACAGACAACTGTGTGAAACCACAACACCCCTCCATCCTCAGTTGCTCCCACTCATCGATGTGTACATCAACTCTGTTCTGACTCCTGCCTCTAAATCCAACCCAGAAGCTACCAACCAACCCATCACGGAGCAGGAAATCTTGAATGTTTTCAAAGGACTGACCGGGGTATAAATGAGAAAACAAAATCAATTAACCTTCAAGGGTGATGTTAAAGCTTATGGAGGTGTTTCTACTGCAATGATTTTGGTTCTATCGGTATTTTGACTCCAGAAGAGGATCACATTATAACTTCCAACTATAGAAATTGGTGTTTTCAACTTTGGCCGCTTCAAGATGGCTGGATTTCAACTTCCAGAATTCTCCAGCCAGCATGGGGAATTCTGGGAGTTGAAACCCACCCATCTTAAAGTAGAGAAACACTGAATTGGAGGTATCTGTGGAATGGATATGTCTGATTTATATTCCAACTTGAAGATGTTCAGGCTAGTTCCCAGAATTCCCTAGTGTTTCTGTCTGGGGAATTCTGGGAGTTGAAATCTATCCATCTTAAAGTAGCCAAGATTGAGGAAACACTGAATTAGATGTATCTATGGATGTGTCTTGATTTATATTCCAGCTTGAAGATGCGCACTCCAGCTCCTAGAATTCCCTCAACATGGCTGGCTGGCTGGGGAATTCTGGGAGTTGAAATCCACCTACTTTCACGTTGCCAAGGTTGAGAAACAATAGTATGATGTTTCCTTCCTGTCTTCCTTTCGAGGGAGGACTTCAAGATTGTAAGCCGCCCAGAGTAACCCTGTGGTAAGATGGGGAGCCAATAAATTTTACAAATAAGTGAACTTGGGGCAATAACGAAAATAACACATAAGCATCAAGATCCTTATTTTCGCTTTTTAACTGCTAGCTCTCCCAAAAGGCCATTGTGATTCCTAGATCAGTCTTTCTGAACCCAGCCACAGTTGGGATGTAATTGTGAGACTAATGGGAGCTGTTATCCAGCTCATTTAGTACGTAGATACTAGGATCTCTAAAGGGGGAAAAAGGTCTGAGACTTGCAAGATAGGTGTCAATCTTGTGAGGTAGTCCACACAAAAAGCATGCCCAGAATGAACTAATTCTACTTTATTATAAAGTTACATTGCAATTACTGAGCTGTGGTGGTGCAGTGGTTAGAATGCAGTATTGCAAGCTAATTCTGCTGATTGCCAAGAGTTCGATTCTCACCAGGCTCAAGGTTGACTCAGCCTTCCATCCTTCCAAGGTGGATAAAATGAGGACCCAGAGGCTGACTCTGTAAAAGAGAGGGCTGTAAAGCACTGTGAAGCGGTATATAAGTCTTAAGCTATTGCTATTGCAGGCTAACTCTGCCCACAATCAGCAGTTCAATCCTGACTGACACAATAGCTCAGGGGTCTCCAACCTTGGCTCCTGGAAGCCTGGCGGACTTCAACTCCTAGAATTCCACAGCCAGCTTTGCTGGCTGTGGAACTCTGGGAGTTGAAGTCCGCCAGGCTTCCAGGAGCCAAGGTTGGAGACCCCTGCAATAGCTATAGCGATAGCACTTAGACTTTGAACGGTCACTAAACACACTGTTGTAAGCCAAGGACTACCTGTACATCACTCCCGCCCTCACCTTTACAGGCCAAGAAACTAGAGAGAGTTTTTCTGAGGTGTTTGCTACACCCCTTTCCTTCTCTGGGCTCAGCTGCCTCTTATCTGATTGTCGTCTAGCCCGTGGATCTTCCCTCTGTCTCCCAAGGTGTCTCCCTCATACTATGACATTTACCACACGATGCATCTTCTGTGTTTTGCATCTGCAGGAAGGAGAAGCTACTCGGCTGAATCCCCGTTACGGAATCACAGCCCAGCTGTTGGTCCTGTACTACATCCTGTCTTATGAAGAAGCCATCCTGGCCAGTTCAAAGTCTTTGGGTAAGAGGTAGAACGATGGGGTGTCCTCCAGAGACCACGAATGGGGGCCTCTAGAGAGCACAAAGTCTGCATTAGTCACAGTCCTGTGACTTTTTGAATACAACCAGGCTGTCAGGGCTCCAACAAATCCCCCTCATTCAAAGCAAAAGTCTCCAGCCGCATCTCAGAAAAAGTAAATTGGTTTATTAGAAATCGCCATGTTGGTGCGTGGCTGGGTGCAGCCGATACTAAATCACATCCTATATTTCCCGCTTGACCTTGGTCTTTCCCCCGCCCCCTGGATGTGACTTCTCCAGTGGGACCCATCCATCTCCAAGAGTCATCCATCCTGTTCTCCAATAATCTTCTTATGCTCCGACAACTTTGGGCTGCTGAAGTGACTATCTAGGTATTTCAAGAATGCCTTGTTTTCCCCCCCAACTCCCTTTTTCTGGCAGCTAAAGGACCAAAGGAGTATCCTTTTAATTGACACAGGCTGTTGTCCCAAGGGTGTTCTTTCAAGAGGCCGCTGGACTTTCTGGTTTTTTCTTTGAAGACTTCCATTTCTCATCCGAGAAGCTTCTTCAGCTCCGACTGGATGGTGGGGAATGAAAGGATTTAAATTCCTTGAAGGCAGCTGGTCATTTGCATCCTTTTAGCCTCTGAAAGGCCTTTTTTTTTTTGAAGGCAGCAAAGTCCACATTTTGCACAGGGAGGACTGCTGGTTTGAAAGAGGGGTCGAAGAGGCCATCTAGGTCAAAATTGAACAGCCCTCCCTCAACAGACGGGGAGGGATGTGATGTAATCATATCTCCAGTCTACAACACAGTCCTTTCAACAGTTCCAAGAAGACTCCAGACCCATTTCTACCATTCAGGTGACTTTGAGGACACAGACAGACCTCCAAGCGGCCTCGTTGACTCTCTAAAACAGGGGTCTCCAACCTTGGCTCCTGGAAGCCTGGCGGACTTCAACTCCCAGAGTTCCACAGCCAGCAAAGCTGGCTGTGGAATTCTGGGAGTTGAAGTCCGCCAGGCTTCCAGGAGCCAAGGTTGGAGACCCCTGCTCTAAAAGAATGCAAACGACCAGCTGTCTGCAAGGAGTATAAATCTTTCCACTCCCCACCATCCAGTCAGAGTTGAAAAAGCTTCTTGGATGGGAAGCAAAACTTCTTCAAAGAAAAAACAGAAAGTCCAGCTGCCTCTTGGAAAAAAGCACTTTTGGGACACCATGACCTGGATGACTGAGAATCTGCATAGCCAACAAGGCTGTTGCTGTCTTTTTGTTGTTGTCTTCAACAGCTGCCATGCAAAGGAAGCCCAAGTCTTACTCCCCCGCGTTGATGGATCAGATCCCGATTAAATTCCTCATCCGGCAGGCTCAAGGACAGCAGCAAGAATTGGGAGGTAGGTTCAGCTAAAGTTTTATCCCGGAATCCTGGAGTTGGAAGGGACCCTTGAGGTCATCTAGTCTAAAACTCTCCCCCCCCCCCCGCCCCCCAGTCTGGAGTTTCTGATTAAAATGTTCTGGAATTCTGATTAAACCATCTCTGGCTTGGTTTTATCTGCCTGATAAGTTCTGTTGTTCAGCAATTGACTCCTTTGTGTTTTCATTAGGAGAAAAAAAAAAGGGATTTTTAACCACAACAGTATCCTTGATTTATAACTGGTCATTTAGTGAGTGTTTAAAGTATGCATTTTATGGGGTGCCTTCCTATTGGCTGGTCAATGTGTTGTGTTAGGGATACACCCTAGCAGAATCTGCATGGCAGTCAGGCAGTCAGGCAGATATATGAGATAAACGTTTTTGTAGCTTACACTCAGTAAAACAGATACACTGTGCTCGTTAAATAGTTTATTCCAGTAAGAGTTTTTTAGCATAGTCAAAACAGTCCATATATCATTCACTAGTTCAGTCCATCCGGGGATTATTCAGTTGCAAAGTCCAGGGTCGAAAAAGAGGTCAGCAAACTTACAAATATCAGTCCAGCAATATATCTTCTCACAGTAGAGATATGAAGAAGTTCAAACCTCCTTTCTTCCTTCAGCATTCAAAGACTCGGCAGCAGCAGGGAACCATCAATCCATCATTGTCAGCAAGCAATTCAGTAAGCCAGTAGGTTCTCTTGTTCCCTCTTATGGTGGTTTTACAACAGCACCCAAAATTACATGCTTTGCTGTTTAAAGTGACACACACTTTAACTTACAATCATAGTTTATATATATTATTTTACCCAAACTAAATTAGGTAACCTTGTTATTGCTAACATGTTGATGGCTGGCGATTTGTTGTTGTTTCCTTGGGCTGCCAAGCCCTTGGCTCCTGAGTATTTGGTAAACCGGTGGTAATTCGGCACTCCTATTAAACAGGCCCTTTTTTTCAGTCAACATGCCAATCAGCCAATAGGAAGTCACCCCATAATCACAACTCACAGAAGAACCCAAAGCATGTATTTCAGAGAAATTCCCTAGGATGGGCTCCATCACGAATCCAAAAGTTCGGAAGAGTAAACCTCTGGTCCCAATGAGCAACCCAAATTCGATCTTGCATCATTATCCTGGGACACATCTATTTGTTCTCAGCCAGTCCTTGAGTACTGAAGATTTGTCCTGAAATGAATACAAACTCCAGCTCCTTTGTCGTGCACTGGTGGTTTATTCATTAGCTCAGCAAACAACAAATACTCTTCTCTGACAAGAAAGGCTAAAAGGCAGGCAAGGTTAGAGTTGGATTTGAGTTTGCTCCCTTTCTGTTTATCACCATTATCATGAGACACACCCCACCACACCCAGGCCTATACACAGTTCTAATTCTGGCCACGCCTAACCCATTATCCCTACATGTTATTAACCCTATAACATGTCTACATCCCTACCCTATTCCGACCCTTAGTAACTGATCCCCACCTTCACCATGTTTTAACCTCAGTCTTAATTACCACCTATATATGCCCCAACCCCCTTTAACAATATGCACCACATCAATACATGAAAAGAGCCAGTTCCAGCAGCCCTGCAGTTGTTTCAGAATCCATCCTGCAGCCCCGGAGTTGTTGCAGAATCCATCTTCAGCTCTGCTGAGTCATTCCAAAACCATCTGACAGCACGCAAGCAAAAATTCAGATCCGGCAGCAACAAAGATAAGGTGACATGTCCAGCTGATGCTGCAAGGCATATTCGGAGCTGATGGGCTCTGAGTGAACTCAGAGCCCAACATTTGCCTTCACTTAGAAGAGACAATGGTGTGTACAGATGGACAAAATGCGCTCACCCACTGATGGCGTATATTTGCCAGAAGGCTAAAACAATGTGAAAAACACCGGCAGTGCAATGCAAATGCCCCAAATCTGAAAAGCATTTGATTTGTTTAAAATGTGAAACCCAGGGAGAGGAAAATAGCTTTCACTGTCCTTGTTAGAATTTAGAACGTAAATGGTTGGAGAGGCAGTTTAAGGCAGGGGTCTCCAACCTTGGCAACTTTTAAGACTTGTGGACTTCAACTACCAGAGTTCTTCCATTCCCCACCATCCAGCTTTGCTGACTGAGGAATTCTGGAAGTTGAAGTCCACAAAGTCTTAAAGTTTCCCAAGGTTGGAGACCCCTGGTTTAAAGGCACCAGGCTAGAAAGTGGCACCGGTTTCTCTCTCTGCTCCTCCCTCCCCAGGTTTGCATTCCGCCCTGCTGCGCCTCCTGGCAACCAACTACCCGCACCTTTGCATCGTGGACGACTGGATCTGTGAGGAGCACATCACGGGCACCGACGTTTTGCTGCGCAAGATGCTTCTGACCAACGCTGCCAAGAAACACTCCCCAGAACAACTGCAGGAAGGTGGGTCTCCTTAGAAGTAACAACCCTGGGTGACTTTGGTCCTACCCGTGGCACTGCCGTAACATCGTCTTACGGAGAAAATATGAAAGAAATAGGGCCAGGGGACTGCAGATTGCAGGTAGTCCTGTATTTAACAACCATTCATTTAGGGACCACACTAAGAGCACTGAAAAAAGTGACTGGCTTTCACACTTTTATGACTGTTGCAACATCCCCCCGTCACGTGATCAAAATTCAGACACTTGGCAACTGGCATGTACTTATGCCGGTTGCAGAGTCCAGGAATCGTGATCACCTTTTGTGACCTCCGGACAAGCAAAGTTGTTCTGACCCAGCTCCCCAAAGACGATAAACTCTCTGAAATTAACTCAAACATTCCTTTATTAGGAGCGACAAGAGCCCCAGCAAAAATTTCTCTCTCACCACCTGTCTGTCCAGCTGGAAGATGAATAGTTGTCCGCCATACTATTTATCTTTGTCCCCTGCCTTTTATCCCCAGAGCTAGGGTGGGGGCTTCACCAGCAGCAGTGGCTCTTCCGTCCCAAGGACCGTCCCATGGATTTCCACTGCTCTCCTCTCCTCTGCCTTCTGGGCATCCGTGCATCAGGCACTGGACCCAGGTGTTCCTCTTCTTCCTCATCAGCCACCTCCAGACCTGGGAGCTGTTGACTCTCAATCTGAGGGCTGATGGCCCAGGCTCCCTCCCTCTCTCTCTTTCTCTTTCTCTCTCTCTCTGCCGTGTGCAAGATTAAATACTTATATATTTTTTTCTATTTTTGAATCTATCATACCCAGCACAAAGGTTTCGGGTTCAAGTTTTACATCTTGTTCGGTTATATTTAGAATCGAATTTTTAATATTTTTCCAAAACTTCTGGGCATATGGACATGTCCACTTCATGTGAAAGTATGTTCCCTGGACGCAGTTACACTTCCAACAATTTGTTTCTGTTTGCTTAGCAACAGAAATTTTAGCTCAGTTGTGGTCAGAGGATCGCAAAAGGGGAATCACATGACCCCAGGACACCACAACCGTCACAAATATATGCCGGTTGCCAAGCCTCTGAATTTTAATCATGTCACCATGGGGATGCTGCAACGGTCATCAATGTGAAAAACAGTCATAAATCAATTGGGATCAATGAGCTGCGGTGGTGCAGTGGTTAGAATACAATACTGCAGGCTATTTCTGCTGCCTGCAGGCTGCTTGCAATTTGGCAGTTCAAATCCCACCAGGCTCAAGGTTGACTCAGCCTTCTACCCAAGGTGGGTAAAATGAGGATCCAGATTGTTGAGGGCAATAGGCTAACTTTGTAAACTATTCAGAGTTTTTGCAGCGTGAATTCAGCTCCAGAAAAATAAGCACAGATGGCTGAGGCTTCCTTTAACTTCTTTATAAACATATGAAGTAAATTTTACAAACCAGCGGTAGATTTCTGCAACATGGAGCAAACTCAAAACAGCAGGAAACATGTTGCAAGTAACTCAACTTCAGCAGCAACTCAGGAGCTCAGAAACAGACCTCAGTTTCACTTTAGTTCAGCAGGCGAGCAGAGGAGAGAAGCAGTTTCATTTTCAATAGACAGACTCAGAGTTTAACGTAGCTTTCAGAGTTGCAGAGCTTAATATAGAGCCACTATATTTCTAGTTTCTAGTTTCATTTTCCAAACAGTCCTCATTGGCTGACTTAGTTGCTATGCCTATTCATTGGTTGACTTTGTTACCATGCTCTATTCCAGTTCATGACTATACTCTGACATAAACCACTTAGAAAGGGCTATAAAGCATTGTAAAGCGGTATATAATAAGTGCTATTGCTATTGCTAAACCACTATTTTCAGTGTCTTGTCGCTTCGAACAGTCACTAAATGAGTGGTTGTAAGTAAAGGATTTCCTGTACTGATTTTCCTAGTATAACATGCCAGAAATTAACATAAGGCATCTCAGTGGAGGTGTCAGCCCTTTGAGGTAGTCAAAATCAAACATTTTTTTTTCAACGTCTTTTTTTTTAAGCATTCTCAACGCTGCAAGGGAATCACACTCAGGTCCTGCAGATTTTGGAGCACTTAACGCTTCTCTCGGCTGCCGAATTAATCCCTTACGCTGAGGTGCTGACATCCAACATGCACCAGCTGTTCCATCCTGGAGTCCCCCGGCGAATCCTTCAGACAGTCAACAGGATTTGGATGGCATTGAACATGGTCATGCCACGCAGGTGAGTAGTCTGGAGCTGCTCTGCCTGGAGCTTCATCTGGAGAGGTTAGGAAGGTAGCGACCTTCGCAGTGGAGTGCTGTTGCTCACAGAATGGAATATTTGTAGCTCAGGGTTGAAATGACAGGGTCCTTGGGGCTCTCTGAGTTTTTGGTGGTTTTCTTGCAGACATTTCAAGACCCAGCTAGATAATGTCATCAGTGCTCGAAGGGAGTGGGACTTGCTCCGTATTTATATGTCAGAATATATATGTATTTGTATGCATTGGTCAGAAATGGTGTAGGGTCTCCCACTTGGGCAGTGGGTTGGATTAGATGACCTATAAGGTCCCTTCCGACTCTGATTTTATATATACAGGCTTGGCCTGTCAGTGTTGGTGGGAGTGTTTTTGGTGGCCCATAGGATTAGAATTTGAATTTGGAATTCAGAATTTGAATTCAAAATTTAAATTAGGTATTGGCCAAATGTGATTGAATACACAAGGAATTTGTTTCCGGTGCATAAGCTGTCAGTGAACATACAAAACAACAAGTTAATATAATCACTGAACATACAAACAACATGTACATACCAACAAGTGCATGTACAAAAAATTTTGGGCTCAATTATAGTTTTAAGTAGAACTGTATCCGCAATCCCTGGGGCAGATTAGGGTGTTGTTTAATGTTAGCTTGTTTTCCTTGAGTTGGTAACTTCTTATTTGGCAAATTGTTTACTTCTTGATGGTTGGTCTGGTATTAATCTGAAAGGGCAAGCCACATTCCTGTATATAGGTAGTCCTCGACTGACAACCACAATTGAGCCCAGAACTTTTGTCGCTTAGAGAGACATTTGTGAAGTGACTTTTACTCCGTGTTATGAGCTTTCTTGTCACCGTTCTTAAGTGAATCACTGCAGTTGTTAAATTAGTAGCATGGTTGTTAAATGAATCTGGCTTCCTCATGAAGTCTGCTTGTCAGAAGATCGCAAAAGGGGATCACACAACCCCAGGATACTGCAACCATCATACATGTGAATCGGTTCCCAAGCATCTTAATTTTGATCACAAGACCATGGGGATGCTGCAACGGTAGTAAGTGTGAAAAACAGCCCTAAGACACTCTGTCAACTCATAAAACATTGCTGTGCCCTGTTTTAGTAGTTGCCATAAAAAGGGGGTAGGGTGGCGGGGAAGGAAATCTGGAAGAGCAGTGCAGCAGTTTGGAAGCAAAAGTACATTCCAACCCTTATCTTTAAAAGACTGTAACTAAAATACCAGAGCTTTTGTCCATGAATATATTTAATTGGAGAGTGTGAATGATGACACCCAGCCTGTGAACGTGCTCAATTAAAGAATCTGATTTATGACACACCCGGGGGGGGGAGGGAAATAGGGTCACAGGGGACTGTAAATGATGTAGGCCAGAGTTGACTTCATACAGGGCAGTGCCAGTATGTCGCTTCTAATGAATCGTTTGGAGTTTTTTTGAAGTTTGGCTCGAGAATCATGATTTAATTAGGGCGATTTATGGAACCTTGACACACCTTTCAGTGCTGTTGTAACTTCAAACGGTCCATAAATGGACTGTTGCAAGTCTAGGACTGCCTGTATATAGGTGGCAATAACAAAACAGGTATTCCTGATTCTTTACAGCTGACAGTTCCTCCAGGTGATTCCTTCTGCCTATTACACCTGGCTGGTCAGTGGAAGAGAGACATGTGCTCTAACCTGGGCCTTGACCTGATTTAGCCTGGTGGTTCTAGAAATTCTTACATTTACAGCTGCTTTTTTCTCCTCCAGGTTGTGGGTAATGACAGTGAATGCCCTGCAGCCGTCCGGCAAAACGGTCAGACAGCAGAAGTATACCCAGAAAGACCTTCTCATTGACCCCCTGATTGTGTTAAGGTGTGATTCGAGAGTTCACAGGTAAGGCTATTTTCCCCTCCTCCCTTATTTCCTCAACCACAGCCAGGTGACCTTGAGTTCTCACACAGGGTGCAATCAACCACAAATATGCAGGCACGACATTGCAAAAATTGTGTTGTGTCCAGGTGGTACAGTTAGTCCTCGACCTGCGACTGAGCAATTGAGCCCCACATTTCTCTTGCCAAAATGGTTTCGCGCGTTTTGCCTCCTTTTATACAACCTCTCTGGTCGCCGCGGTTAAGTGTATCATTTGCAGTTGTGTGAAGTTAGCGACATGGTTGTTAAGTGAATCTGGCTCGCCCATGGATTTTGCTCGTCAGAAGGTCATAAAAGGGGGATCACGTGACCCCAGGACACTGCAGCTGTCATAAATAGGTAAGCATCTGAATTTTGATCACGTGAACATGGGGACGCTGGAAAGGTTGTAAGGGGGAAAACTGGTCATAAGTCACTTTTTAAAACTTTGAATGGTTGTGTTGTGGCCTGTTGGTTGCCGGCCCCTCCAGCAGCTGAATCAGAGGAGGAGAAAGAGGCATGAGAGTCAGAGTCAGCATCAGGGCAACCTGGGAACTGGAGGGAGAGGGAATGGAGTTGGCAGAGAGGGAGGGAGGGAGGGAGAGAGAGAGAGAGGTGGAGCCTGGGTCATCCGTCAGCCCTCAGATGGAGAGTCAACAGCTCCCAGGTCTGGAGGTGGCTGATGAGGAAGAGGAGGAACAGCTGGGTCCAGTGCTTGACATGCAGATGCACAGAAGACAGAGGAGAGGAGAGCAGTGGAAATCTATGGGCCGGTCCTTGGGACGGAACAGCCACCGCTGCTAGCGAAGCCCCACCCTAGCTCTGGGGATAAAAGGCAGGGGGCGGAGGTGAATAGATGTGGCAGACAACTATCTGTCTCCTTGCCAGACGCACATGTTGGCCTGCGGTGTGAGGTTTTTTGCCAGGGCTGCTGTCAGTCCTAATAAAGGAATAATTGATTTAAATACAGAGGATTTATCGTGTTTGGGGATCCGGGTCAGTACAGGTTGCTAAATGAGGACTGCATGTACTCTTCTATTCTCTTCTTCTCCTCCTTGCCTTCTATTTCTTTCCCCTGTTTGTGTCTCCTCAGGTGTCCGCCTCTGATGGATATCACCTTGCATATGCTGAATGGCTACCTGCTAGCTTCAAAAGCCTACTTGAGCGCCCACCTCAAAGAAACGGCCGATCAGGATGTGAAGCCTTTGCAAAACAACATAACGGGTCTGGAAGGCCCCGAAGTGACGAGGGAAGAACTGAAAAACGCACTGCTAGCAGCCCAGGTAATCTTACAAACATTCAGCTGTTGAAAGGACCAGTTTTCGGCCTGAATATGAGCTTTCAAGATGTTCTCTAGTTTGGGTATTGAAAACAACCAAGCTCAGAGCACCAAAGAGCCTTCATTTTATCCCACCTTTATTACTTTATAAGTAACTGAAGACGGCAAATATGCTTAATATCTTTCCTTTCCTATTTTCCCCACAAGAGGAACTCAATGAGTTGGGTGGAGAGAGACAGACAGACAGACAGACAGAGAAAGAGTGAGAGTGAGAGAGTGAGGGAGAGATAGAGGGAGAGAGTGACAGTGAGAGAGACAGAGTGAGTGAGTGAGTTAGAGAGAAAGAGAGAGAGTGACAGAGACAGTGAATGAGTGAGACAGAAAGAAAATGTTTGTGAGAGTGAGAGTGAGAGAAACAGACAGAGAGACAGTGAATGAGTGAGACAGAGTTAGAAAGAGTTTGAGAGAGAGTGACAGTAAAAGAGACAGAGTGAGTAATTGAGACAGTTATAGAGAAAGAGTTAAAGTGAGAGAGAGTGACAGTGAGAGAGACAGAGTGAGTGAATGAGTGACAGAGTGAGAGAGAAAGTTAGAGTGAGAGAGTGACAGTGAGAGACAGAGTGAGTAAGTGAGACAATTAGAGAGAAAGAGTTAGAGTGAGAGAGAGAGAGAGTGACAGTGAGAGAGACAGAGTGAGTGAGTGCGACAGAGTTAGAGAGAAAGTTAGAGTGAGAGAGTGACAGTGAGAGACAGAGTGAATGAGTGAGACAGAGTTAGAAAGAAAGTGTTTGAGGGTGAGGGTGAGAGAGAAAGAGACAGAGTGAATGAGTGAGACAGAGTTAGAGAGAAAGAGTTTGAGAGAAAGAGAAAGAGAGTCACCCAGCCAATTTTAATGCCTAAGACAGAACTAGAACTCATCTTCTGTGATCAATCCAAGTCACCCAGCTTGCTTTGATGCCTAAAGAAGGACTAGAATTCACAAGCTCCTGGTTTCTTTGAATCCTAGTGTCAAGTCTGAAACTTTGGCAGCAATGTGCCTCTTTATTTCATTAGAGTAATTGTCAGGGAGGTGTTGCTTTTGAGTGGGTTAGCTGGAGAAATGAAACCTCCACGATTCTGCTGAAGATGGTGAGAGCCTGAAACCTTTTCAAGGTCATCATAACAGGGTGTGTGGAGTTGAACCAGACGGTTCCCATAGCAGAGTGAACACATGGACTATGTGAGAAGTTGGGGATTTGGCTGGGGAAATTAATGTTTAATTCTTTGAATTGGCATCTGGGAACCCCAGATTCAGTTTTGTCAGTGAGTTAGTGAGTGAATTAGTTAGTTCAACATTACCATGCAGTGTATTCAGTAAACAGTAAGATTTTCTGAAATGGAAGGAACCTGGAGAGTTTTATTTGGATTCTCAAACTGGATGTTGACTCTTAGTTGCTCTGGTCTCAACTTGCTTGGTTGCTCTTGATTTACCTTCCTGCAGGATAGTGCCGCGGTGCAGATCCTTCTGGAAATTTGCTTGCCTTTGGAAGAAGAAAGCCCTCCAGGCAGGAGGTCTACCAGACTGCTGAAGAACCACCCGGGAAGTGCCGTGCGCAATCCTCCAAACAAGCCGGTCAAAGAGGAAGAGGAGGAGGAAAAGGAAGGAGGAGAAGGGGAGGAAGTAGAAGACAGCCTTCTCTGCAACTTGAGAGAAGTCCAGTGCCTGGTTTGCTGTCTTGTGCACCAGATGTTCATCGCCGACCCCAACATCGCTAAGCTGGTTCACTTCCAGGTGTGGTTGTGTTTTCAGCTGCCCCTTTGCGCCACTTGGCTGCTCATGCCATGCTGGACCATCAATAGCTTTCAATGGGTCTGTGTGTGTGTTTGTGTGTCTTTCCTGAGATCTGCCACTTGAGCTCAAAGGGCCATCAGTTAAATATATTGGGTAATCCTCAAATTACGGCTCTTATGACCAACCCGTTTGATGGTTGTAGCTCGAGGACCACCGATTTGGCAGTTTCTTCACTGGGGTGTTGTTTACTTCATTGTTTGGTCTGAGGTTAACCTTGGAGTTCATCTATGCCACAGGTGTCAAATTTGTGGCCTCATATTGCTTTCCCATGACATTTTTTCCCCTTTGCGGAGCTGGGATGGGAGTGGCCTGTGCGTGATGCATCCGGCCCATGGGCCGCCAATTTGACACTCCTGATCTAGGTGTCAACTCATAAAATATTTTTATGGTCTTTTTAGAGTTGCCAGCAGAAAGGGAGGGGGGAGTAGTGTAGCAGCTTGCAAAACCAAAATTACATTCCATAAATGTTTTCCTAGATGGTTTCTAGGCCAGGAGACGCCAACCTTTTGGACCTCAGGGATCACCAAACTCATAATTTTAAATTCCAAGGACCACTAACCGGTCCTGTGGGTGTGGCCTAATTTGTGAGTGTGGCTTGGTGGTCATGTGAATGGTTGGGCATGGCTTGTATGTAAATATTATAAATATTTATACAAATATCGATTTTTTTATAAAAAAGAGCAACTTTTACCCAAAATCAAGCAAAGCAGGCAGGTCGATTGAGTTGCTCACAGAATCATTCAATGACCTATTTATCTGCCAGCGGCTAGCTCAGTCTGTCACACAAGATTTGCTTGCCGTGAGTCTGCACTGAATAATAGAAACTTCAGTCCTAAGGGAGGTTCGGCTGTGCTTAAAAGCAGAGCTGAACATCTAAAGACTAGCTAGAATTCAAGAAATCCAACCATTTCCTGCTTCCTAGCTAATCTAAATCTCCCGCCACAGCAGAACAGATGATGGTTGGAAAAAGGAAAAAATAACAATTTAGCAGGCAAGTTTGCCGGGTAAGGAGTGAGTGGGTGGGGAGGGTTCCCCCGGGCCATGTGGGCAGTGCAGCCTTGTGTTTCTGCACAGCCTGGATTAATTGCTTTGGGGGGGGGGTGACATTTCTTTGCGGCCCACCAAAATTTTCTTGAGGCCCACCGGTGGGCGACTGCTGTTCTAGGTGACTAAGGTTTCTGCCAAGCAAAATTCTTAACGAGAGTATGATTGATGACTCTTGGCCAGTGGTGGTATTCTACCGGTTCAGCCCGGTTCTGCCGAGCCGGTAGCAGTGATTAGCAGCAGAGACCGAACCGGTTCTCTCCGTTGTTTTGCTGTTGGGCCCTCCCAACTACCCGGGCTCCCATACTCACCTGTATCCTCTAAATTTGAAGCACAGCTGTTTTATGTGGCACAGAAGAATGCCCCGTGGCAGCTGCTAAAGCAACCAGGATCAAGCAGGCTTGCAGGATGTGAGTTAGAATGCCTCTGTGCCTGCACAAAGCCTCTGCCCCCATGCCCACGCATGCATAGTGTGTGCATGTCCGCCAAGTGCGCCCACCAAACCACACCCACCGAACTGGTGTTAAAAATATTTGAATCCCACCACTGCTCTTGGCTATGGAAGTGTCCCATTGGAGAATATGAATTATGATACACCCAGAGGGTGGGGGGAAACCAAGGTTAAGGATGACAATGAATGATGTGTCTCAGAGTCGGCTACAGCCAGGCAGCACGGGACATGTTTACGCCTAATAAATCTTCTTTAAGTTTTGAATATCCGGCTAGAGACTCTGACACTAGGCTGATCTGGGTGCTGATTGCTGGTGGAGAAGGTGCTGGAGTTTTTTTTTTTTTTTTAATTCTTTTGGGCTGCTTGATTGTCCTTGTGCAACTGTCTATAGAAGTTATTAAAGACAACAAAATATAAACTAACAGCAAACATTACCCGTGGTGGTATTCTACTGGTTCGACCCGGTTCTAGTGTACCGGTAGTGCCGAAGATCAGCGGGGACCAAAGCAGTTTTCTCTGAGGAGCTGCTGGAGCTGCTGTTGGGGCCTACCTGCCTGCCTGTCCTGGCTCCCATACTGATCTTTATTCCCTGCTTTTGAAGCACAGCTGCTTTGCGCAGAGCCGATTGCCGCGCATCAGCTGCTGAAGCGACAGGGAGAGCGCAGGATTGCAGGAGGTGAGTTGGAAAGTGTGACGACCCAAAGGGGCGTGGCACCAAAGCAACAAAGTCACAAAAGTAGGTAAAGTCCCTTTAATACCTCCAACGTGGCCCCCAGTGTCCAGTTATCTTTGGCTGGAGAAAAAAAAAAACTCTCCCAGGAACAGTTTCTAAAGGGAAGAAATTCCATCCGAACCCAAAGTACATATAGATTATAAATAAAAAACCAACACAAACCACGCTGCAGCAATTAACGAGACAGGGCAGGATAAGGGATTGCAGACTTCAAAAGATAACAAAACACACACAGTTGGGAGGACGCCAGAACCCAGATAAGACTTAACAAACAAAAATAATACACGCTTCGCTTCCAGCAAGGTGCTGTGCACAAACGCCCTTTTTAAATCCTGTTTTTTCAGCTGCAGCTAATGGAGGGAATCGGAGCCCTTTTCTGCCCCATAAGCCATGTTGCTCCCTTTTCCGTTCTTCCCTGCGTGCCCTAGGATGCAGAGGGGGTGGCCCTGGGTCTTCCTGTGAATGCCCAGCCGGACTGTGCCCTTCCCCAGTTTCTTCCACAGCCACCAGAGCCACACTCCCACTCCCTGTCAGCTGCTCGACCTCCCCCCGGAATCAGATTCCAACAGGGCCATGACAGAAAGCCTCTGCGCAAAGGGCGCGTTTGGCCACGCCCACCAAGCCAGAGGTAAACTATTTTGAAACCCACCACTGAACAACACTCCTTACTAGCAGTGATGATGTTACCTAGTTAGGGTCATGGAACATCTGCAAGAAAACAACCAAGCTCAAAGAGCACCCAGGACCCCTCATGTCAACCCTGAATTACAAATACTCTTCTTTGGTTTTGGTTGAAACAGGCAGGACTTAAGCCAGATTTCTCATATGGGCCACTTTTTTCCCTTCTCTTTCTCTCCAAACAGGGCTACCCTTGTGAGCTGCTCCCCCTAACCGTGGCTGGCATCCCCTCTATGCATATCTGCCTGGACTTCATCCCCGAACTGATTGCTCAGCCTGAACTGGAGAAACAGGTACTGGTTCACATGGCTGCCTCCCCCCCTCTTCTCCTTCCCTTATGTGTGGGTCTGTGGCTTAGATCAGGGGTTTTATTGGTTTCGACCCAATTTGGAGGGTTGGGCCCCCTCGGTGAAGCAATATTCCCTAATGGTTCTTTTTGGTCCCGGCACCTGTTCTGTGAAGCACCTTCCCCCAGGAATATGGAGCTCCCCAAATCTATTGGCCTCTTGCAACAGAGCCCCAGATCTATAGGTATTTTTCAAGTATAAATTGAGGATTGCTTATATACATAATCCTTACCTTACGACCACAATTGAACCCGAAATTTAAGTTGCTAAGTGTTCTAGCCAAGGCTTCTTGAGACATGAACAAACACATGTTAATCCCAAAAACCTTGTATTTTATTTCAATGGCTGTGAGTTATAGTCATTCACAGCCCGTAATGAGTCTCAAACAGTTTGTAAATAGTCCCACAGAAGTCTGCCAAAGTCCTTTGGGATAAGGCTGATAAGCACCCACCTTTATCTCCCTTGAAATGCTGCCAACGCCTAAATTGCCAATTAGTTGTATAAGGCCAAACGGAGCACAAATTCAACACGGAGCTTCAGGTTTCAAATTGATGAGTACGAACAAAGTTGCTTCCTGCAAAGGCTCATGTCCCAGCCAGCAATTTAACAACAAGCTCGGCTGAAGTGGTGCGAACTGGTTTAATTCTACCACTGGCCAGATCAGCATTGTAATTCTTGTCTGCAGAGCGGCTGGTGGGTGGGTGGGGAGGCAGGAACCTCCTGCAGCACTTTCCTGGCCAAAATGAACCACAAGGGGGCCATGAGAGGCTCCCCCCCCCTCCCCCTCCACTGCCAATTTTCAGCCACCACGGCCTCCTGCAGCACTTTGCTGGCCGAAAACATGGAGGTTGTGGAGAAGAAAGTGCTGCAGGAAACCATGGAGGCTGAAAATGGGCTGTGTGGGGCCACCCTTTGATATTTCCAGGCTGGCCTCGTGGGCCAGATCTAAGCACCCTGCATGCTGGGACCGGCCGGTTGGCCTTGAGTTTGACGCCTCTGCTTTAAAGATCTTTCTTGATTGCTTTTCTGGTTTTGCTTCTCCCTTTCCAGATCTTTGCTATCCAGTTGCTTTCTTACTTGTGCATTCAGTACGCGCTACCCAAGTCTCTCAGCGTGGCACGTTTGGCTATTAATGTCATGGGGACCCTGCTGACAGGTAAGCCAGGTTAGCCCCAGAAAATCTAGCCCTGGAACCTAGTTAGTGTTGGAAAGTCAAAGGGGACCTTCTGTCTCTAGGATTCTATTTCTGGAACCAAATCTCTACTTGTTAGTGGGGAGAACACAGCACCCATTTCACTCTTCCTGGTGAGTGAGTGACTGTCATGCCCCTGGTGGAGACGGACTCTGAGGAAGAGGAGGAACAGCCAACAGGGAGTGGAAGGGTGGCTCCAGAGGTGGTGGAGGAGGCTGGGGAAGGGCAGAGGCTGGCTGAGCAGATTACAGATTACAGATAATCAGAGTTGGAAGGGACCTTGTAGATCATCCAGTCCAACCCCCCGCCCAAGTGGGAGACCCTACACCATTTCTGACAAATGGCAGTCCAATCTCTTCTTGAAGGTCTCAAGTGATGGCGCTCCCACAACTTCCGAGGGCAACTTCTGTTCCACTGGTTGATTGTTCTCACTGTCAGAAAGTTTCTCCTTAATTTCCAGGTTGAATCTCTCCTTGTTCAGTTTCAATCCATTATTCCTTGTCTGGCCTATAGGGGCTTTGGAGAATAGCTTGACCCCTTCCTACCCTCTGTTGCAGCCCCTCAAATATTGGAAGACTGCTATCCTGTCTCCCCTGGTCCTTCTCTTTACTAGACTAGCCAGGCCCAGTTCCTACAACCGTTCTTCATATGCCTTAGTCTCCGGTCCCCTAATCATCCTGGTTGCTCTTCTCTGTACTTTTTCTAGAGTCTCAACATCTTTTTATAATGTGGTGACCAAAACTGGATGCAGTACTCTAGATGTGGTCTTACTAAGGCTTTATAGAGTGGAATTAGTACTTCCCTTGATCTTGACTGTATCCCTTTGTTAATACAACTTAGGATTGCATTAGCTTTTTTGGCGGCTATTGCACACTGCCGGCTCATATTTAGCTGGTTGTCCACTAAGACTCCAAGATCCCTCTCCCAGCTACTGCTATTGAGCCTGGTTTCACCCAGTCTATATGTGTACTTTTGGTTTTTCTTGCCTAAGTGTAGGACTTTACTTTTCTCTACATTGAATTTCATTTTGTTAGATATGGCCCAGTGTCTTAGTCTGTTGATGATCCATCTGATCCATCTGATCTCAAGATCCATCTGTATCTTGAGTCTATTTTCTTGGGTGTTAGCTATTCCTGCCAGCTTAGTATCATCTGCAAATTTGGTAAGTTTCCCTTCTATTCCCTCATCTATGTCGTTAATGAAGATATTGAAGAGTACTGGGCCTAAGACGGAACCTTGTGGCACCCCACTGCTTACTTTCCTCCATGTAGACTTAGACCCATTAAGGACTACTCGTTGAGTACGGTTTGCTAGCCAGTTGCGAGTCCATCTAGTGGTGGTGCTATCTATTCCACTTTTTTCTAGCTTACTAAGAAGTAGGTTGTGGTCTACTTTATCGAATGCCTTGCAGTCAGAGGAGGACCCAGGCCCATCCCCTATCCATCCTAGGGCACACAGGAAGAAGAGGATCAGGGTAAAACGTGGTCTACTTGGGAGGAGAGGGCTATGATCCTCTTCATGGGTTGCAGGTGTGAGATCTGCATAAAAGGTTGGACCTGCGTGCTAACAGACGCTGGAAACAATTTAGAATTCTATTCCTAAAGAAGGTTTATCTTGGTTGGCATTCTTCCAACGGACGGTCCCTGGTTATCTTCCTGAAGTTGGCAATTATCTATCCTGTTCTGTTGTGGAACTTTATTCAATGTGGTTTGTTTTTGTTTTTTGCTTCGTTATCGGCTCTTTGAATTTGAACTGTGTTTCTTTCCCTTGAAATGTCATTTTGAAAGTAGTTTACTCCTCCACTGTGAACGCTTAAACAGGGAAGCCAAGTTGAAGGCATTAAAGGATTTTTATTTACGTTTTGGGTTTTGTTATATTTCTGATATACTCTGGGTCATGACAGTGACAGTGCTTTCCCCAATATATTTCAGGTGTGTCAAACACGTGTCGTCACAGTGGTATCACCAGGTGTGGGCAGCATGTTGCGCCTCCAGCCCACGGGCCAGGAGTTTGATAGCCCTGATCTATTTACATCATCTGTCATTATGAGTTCATATGTAATTACAGGTAGTCCTCGACTTACGACCACAATTGAGCCAAACATTTCTATTGCTAAGTGAAACATTTTTTAAATGACTTTTGCCCAATTTGATGACCTTTCTTGCCACTGTTGTTAAGTGAATCAGCAGTTGTTAAGGACATGGTTGTTAGGTGAATCTTGTATTCAAAATGGTCGGTGATTAATATATATACGTATATATTGGGTGTAGGAGGATAGATAGAGAGATAGAAATAGATACACATGCACACACATATCACAGGTGGTCTTCAGCCAGTTCTGATCAATTCTGGAGAATCGGTAGTGGAAATTTTGAGTAGTTCGGAGAACCAGCCAATCCCACCTCTGACTGGCCCCACCAACCCCCATCTCTTCTCTGCCTCCCACTGAGTCCCAGCTGATCGGCTGGGTCTCCTTTGGTTGCCCTGCGCAGGAGAACGGAGCTGGAAAGCAGGTCAGTGGGGTGGAGAGTGAATGAGATTTTGCAGTATCCTTCCCCTGCCACACTCACCAAGCCACACCCACAGAACCAGTAGTAAAAAAATTTTGAACCCCACCGCTGACACATGTATGCATGTATGTATGTATGTATGTATGTATGTATGTATGTATGTATATAGCATGTGCATATATGTGTGTTAGGAGTGTATTGGTAAATATATACTTTCTTTTGAGAGCAGGCAACAGAATTTCATTTTTAATGTGTGCCAGTAAAAAAAGATGTCAGTAAAGGCCTCAGTCATTTGTTCAGACTGGAGGACCGGAACCTGTGATGGCAATCAAAGATGGCTCACGCATGAATTTGTTATAAGTATGGAGGGCAGCCTCATAGTTTGGGGAAACACAAATCAGAGCTTGTACAGGAAGTCCTTGTTAAGCCTGGGTTCCCCAACCAGGGTTAAGGAGACAAGCTAAACAGAATGTGCAGCGTTAGTCAGATAGGCACACAGATAAATGAGTGAGAGAAGTTTGTATGTTTATTAACATACAGTAAAAATAACAGATACGCTTGTGCTATCAAAATATAGTTTATTCCATTTAGAGTTTATAGCATAGTCAAAAATAACAGTCCATTAGTCATGTATCGTTTAGTCAGTCCATTCAAGGATATTCAATGAGCAAAGTCCGTGTAGAATATCCAATGTCAGTTCACTTACAAATCAGTCCTCTCTTTCTCCCGTTCCAGTAGGGAAAAATGCAGTTTTGAATCCATCCAGTAATTAGGGATCATAAAGCCAGAGAGAGCAAGCTGACGTTCCTTGCTTCTGTTATGGTGCTTTCACAACCACTCCCTTAATTACATTCCTACAGTTAAAGTTGCAGGCACTTTAACTAATAAGCCATGATAACATATTTATTATTTTACTTAAACCAGTTAGGGTAAACAATGTTATCCCTAACAGTCCTCAACGTGCAGCCATTTGTTTAGTGACTGTTTGAAATTACAAAGGCCCTGGAAAAAAAATACTTAATGACTGATCCTCACACTTGTTAGGGATAACATTGTTTACCCTAACTGTTTTAGGTAAAATAATAAATATGTAATCATGGTTTATAAGTTAAAGTGTCTGCAACTTTAAATATAGGAATGTAATTAGGGGAGTGGTTGTGAAAGCACTTGAAAAGAAGCAAGACGACAGCTTGCTCTCTCTCTGGCTTTGATGATCCCTAATTACTGCATGGACTCAAGACTGCGTTACTCGAACGGGAGAGAGACAAAGGACTGATTTGTAAGTGAACTGACATAGGATATTCTACACGGACTTTGCTAACTGAATATCCCTGAATGGACTGACTAAATGATACATGACTAATGGACTGTTATTTTGACTATGCTATGAACTCATAATGGAATAAACTATATTTTGATAGCACAAGCGTATCTGTTATTTTTACTGTATGTTAATAAACATACAAGCTTATCTCACTCATTTATCTGTATGCCATTCTGACTAACGCTGCACATTCTGTTTAGCTTGTCTCCTTAACCCTGGTTGGGGAACCCAGGCTTAACAACACTTACGAGAGTCTCAGTGTTCTGACCCAGCTCCCCCAAACACAAACCAATTCTCTGGAGTTAACTCAAATATTCCTTTAATTAGGAGTGCCGGCAGCCCTGGCAAAAAGTTTCTCTGTCAACACAGGCTAACATGTTCATTTGGTCAGAAGATGAATAGTTGTCTGCCACATCTATTCATCTCCGCCCCCTGCTTTTTATCCCCAGAGCTAGGGTGGGGCTTTGCTAGCAACGTCCTAAGGACCGGCCCACAGATTTCCACTGCTCTCCTCTCCTCTGCCTTCTGCTCATCTGCGTGTCAGGCACTGGACCCAGCTATTCCTTCTCTTCCTTATCAGCCACCTTCAGGCCTGGGGGGCTGTTGACTTTCCATCTGAGGGCTGATGGATGGACCAGGTTCTTCCTCTCTCTGTCTGTCTGTCTGTCTCTCTCTCTCTGCCAATTCCATTCTCTCTTACCCCTCGGAGCTCTCAGGTTGCTTTGATGCTTTGATGCGCGCAAGAATATTACTGGAGAGCACGATTGATGACTCTTGGCTATGGATGTGTCCCATTGGAGAATATACACCCAAGGGGTGGGGGGAAGAGCAGGGTCAAGGGGGAAACGAATGATGTATTTTAGTATCAGCTGCATCCAGCTAACACCAACATGGCCACTCCTAATAAATCATTTTTTTTTTTTTACTCTGAGAGATGTGACTAGAGACTTATGATTTGAATGGGGGTGGATTTGTTGGAGCCCTGACACTGACCAGCATATCCATGCGGGAAGCCGCATTGGCCTAACAATCACATGATTTGCTTAATAGCCTCTGTGATTTACTTAACAACCGTGGCAGAAAAGATTGTAAAATCACTTAACGGTTGCCTTGCTTAGCCGCCGAAACTGGTCGTATACCATAATGGTTGTAAGTCACCTTGTCTCTGCAGTTCACTATTGTTATTTCAAATTCTTTCTCTTGTCTCCACAGTTCTGACGGAGGCCAAGCGTTACACGTTTTTTATGCCTACCCTGCCCTGCTTGGTCTCATTCTGCCAAGCCTTTCCTCCCCTGTATGAAGACATCATGTCCCTGCTCATTCAAGTTGGACAAGTTTGCGCTTCCGATGTTGCCACAGAAACAAGGGATTTTGATCCGATTATTACACGTAAGCCATTGTGTCCCCACGGTTTCAGGGTTCTTTGCTCGCTCTTGGACTTACAACCAGTCTTGGGTTGTAGTAATCCAAGGAAAAGTCTGGGAGAGAGAGAGAGAAACATCATCTTAGGGCAGGGGTGGCAAACTCAAGGCCTGCGGGTTAAATCCGGCCTGCTGGGTGCTTAGAGATTGGCCTGCGGGGCTGACTTGGAAACAACGGAGGACTGGCCCGTGAGCTCTGTTTTCACAGGCAGAGGCACTACAGTCCTGTCCTTCACTGGCCACGCCCCCCCCCCCGAGGTCAAACACAACCCCTGATGCAGCCCTCAATGAAGTCAAGGTTGACACCCCTGACTTAAGGTCTCCGTTTCTTTCATTCAATGGTTTTAGCTATAGGTAGTCCTCTACTTAAGATTGTAATTGAGCGGGGTCCATGGTGTTCTCTGAGCTTAGTGGGTTTCCTGCAGGCGTTTCATGGCCCAACTAAGTAACATCATCAGTGCTAGAAGAGGTGGAGGGAGGGAGGAGGAAGAGGACTGAAGGGTCCATGGTGCTTTCTGAGCTTGGTGGCTTTCCTATAGACATTTCATTACCAAACTAGGTAACATGAGTGCTAGAAGGTAGTGGAGTTTGCAGAATGGAGGATGAAGAAGGAGAGGGAGGAGGAGGATTATGGGACCCTTGGTGGATTCTGAGCTTGGTTGTTTTCTTGCAGACATTTTATTACCCAACTGGGTAACATCGTCAGTTGCAGGAGGGAGTGGGGCTTGCTCTCTTTTTATATACTAGCATTTTGCCCTGTCATCTCTTCACCAGCAGTCAATACCCAGATAAGCAGAGATTAACACCAAGATTAATACTAGACCAACAGTCAAGCAGTAAACAATACCCCAATCTGAACTATGAATTCAGCCAAGCAAGAGAACAGTAAGCAGCTGCCTAATCAAGGAATGATCAAGATCATTCCCACAAACACCAACAGGGCAAGCCTGTAAACAATCAGCAAGCTCCACTCCCATTTGTGGCACTGATGATATAACCTGGTTTGGTAATGAAACATCTGCAAGGAAACAACCAAGTTCCGAGAACACCAAGGACTTCCACAGTTCACCTTTGAGCTACAATTATTATCTTCTGCTTGGACTAACTGGGCCCAGAATTATGATCATAAGTCACATTAAGCGGGTCATCAGGTCACAAAATAGGATGGGATGGGATAGGATGGAATTCTTTATTGGCAAAATCTGTTTGGACACTTGGCATTTGTCCCGGTGCAGAAGCTCTCAGTGTCCATACAAACAGTGAGGGATAAATCATAATCATAAAATACATTCATCCTATATCATAAGATACAACACTGAGTGATAGTCATAGCTAGTCAGAAATAAAAGCAAACCAACCTAAATCATGAGTTACAAACAACGATGTTATAGTCAAGCAGCTAAGGAAATAGGTAATGGAGAAGATGAGAAGGATAATAATGCAGCCCTACTAGGTGGTTTGACCTTCCAGGGGCATAAGACAGTGTTCACACACACATACATATACTGTATTTTTTGGACTATAAGGTGCTTCAAAGTATAAGATGCACCTAGCTTTTGGGGAGGAAAATGAAAAAGAAATCTGCCTCTGCCTCCCAACAATTTGCCTCCTTGCAGCAAACAGCAAATAGTCTGGTCAGTTTCAGCACAGCCTGATTTAGCACGAGCAGCTAATTGGTGGTTGGATCGGCCTCCCGGAATACTGCCTAGCAGCTATTCCAGGCTGCGGGGATCGCCGCCACCCATCGCCGCCTCTGCATCCCATTTTTGGCCTCCGTGCATCCTGTTTTTGGCCTGTTCCGCCGCCTGGAATGAGCCAAAAACGGGATGTGCGGAGGCAGCAATGGGTGGCAGCGATCCCTGCAGCCTTGGAACAGCTGAATAGGCGGTATTCCGGGAGGCCGATCCAACCGCCAACCACCAAACAGCTCCTCGTGCTAAATCAGGCTGTGCTGAAGCTGACCAAGCTGTTTGCTGCAAGGAGGCAAATGGCTGGGAGACTGAGGCCGAAGGGTGGGGGCCGGTGGGTAGGCGGGGCTTCGGCAGCATTCTCTATAAGATGCACCAACCTTTCCACCCATTTTTTGGGGGAAGGGATGTGCATCTTATAGTGTGAAAAATACGGTATATACAGACACACACACACACCCTATCCTAACTTCACAGCCTAACCTCATCTGAGTATTTCCGCTCTCCCACGTTTAACGTGATTTGTTTCCCCTTTCCTGCCCTGAATTTTTACCTCTAGGCCTCCAACAACTGAAGGAAAAGCCTACGGAACAGACGAGACTTCCCACGACTCACAAAACTGGAGGCGGGGGCCCTAGCGCAGACCCCAACGTCCAACTCTGTCACTGCATTGAAAATACCTTCGTTGAAATAATTAACATGAGCGTCGGAGCCATTTAAGCACCTCTGGATGGGCCAGGCTGTTGCAAAACCGCAGGATATTACGTGGATTTATTATTTTTTTGCCAAAGTAAAAACGGAGGATTGTCTGGAAATGTGTGGAACGCTTTTTTTCCACCTCTGCGGCATGAACCGCAAGTCAACAACTGCTGCTTTCTGAGAAAGCATCTCTAGACTGGGGTGATTAAGATCTGTTTTCTCCAACCAGGTCCTCTTCTGACAGCCACCCTGGCTGGAGATTCTGAGAAGAGGAGCACGGGTCAAAGGCAGGGAAGGCTGGTACGGGGTTAGGCTTTTCCTGCGGCAGGAATCCAGGTTTCCTTGCATTTCAAAGAGAAGGCCAAACTGACAAAGATTGCCAATGGGTCATGTAACATCGTTTGGAGAATTGGATTCACCTTTTGTTCAAAAAAAGAAAGAAAAAGAAGTCTTATATTTCTTCATCTGGCTCCACCATATCTTGGATTAAAGCTGAAAAGGTTGAGTTTCAGATAAATCTTTAATCTGTGGAAATGACTTCATAAAGAGTTAGTAGGACTCTGAAGCAGGCTTTCCTCTTACCTTTCCAGCAAGTATTCAGAGGAAGCAGAGAGAGAGGGGGGGATCTATTGGTTGTGTCAATCAGAGGAAAATATCTACTTCCTATCCCCTTAATGAGTAGTCCTTGACAACAATTAAGCCCAAATGCCCAGTGCTAAGCAAAATGGTAGTTCAGTAAGCTTTGCCTCCCTTTTACGACATTTCTGGTTGTTAAGTGAATCGCTGCAGTTGTTAAGTTAGTAACCTGGTTGTTAATGAAACCATGGACTTTACTTATCAAAAGATTGCAAAAAAGTGATCCTGTAAACCTGAAGACGCTGCAACCATCATAAATCCGTATCAGTTGCCATGAGCAGCAACTGTGACTCCGGGGTTGCTGCATTGGTCATGGGTGTGAAAAATGGTCATAAGCAGAGCCAGTTCAGACCGGTTCAAGCGAACTTGTAGCAGAAATTTTGACCAGTTTGGAGATCCAGCAAATACCACCTCTGACTGGCCCCGTCCACCCGTTCCCGCCCTTTCCCGTCCTATATTCCATTGATTTTTACCTTAGCTGATTTGCATGGCAGCTCACCTCATCGAGGGCAATCTTTGAGTTCCGCGTGCACGTACAAAGTGATCTGTGAATGCTGCACCCATGTGGGAAGTGACCTTAGAGTGCAGCATGGATGAAGTGTGCAGACCGGTAACATGCAATTTGGAATCCCACCACTGGTCATAAGTCACTTTTTTCAGTGCTGTTGTAACTTTGAACGGTCACTCAGTGAATGATTGTAAGTCAAGGACTACCTGTACTTTGCATTAGTGGTGACAAAGTTTGGAACTGAATAGGGAAGGAAGGAACTCAAGTCACATTGGAGATTCAATACAATTCAGTTGTTTGGATGCCTTGCATTGCTTCAAGCTTTTAAGCTATAAGAAGAGGCAGAACATAATAAATCCATGTTTGTTCTGCTAAGCTGGAAAAAGTTTAAACTCCCTTTGAAAACGGAGGCAGCGTGACTTTAATATTCTTGGAAGGGAAATAGTTTCTAAGCAGAACCACGTTTTATTCTTTAATGGTGGTGGGAAGCAGTTTTAAAATATGATTTGACAAGAGCTAGGTTAAGTTTTTCTTATCCCTGCCTCCTTTTTCAGCAAAGCAAAGCTATATAACAGAATGGTATTTCTCAAACTTAGCAACTTTTTTTGGTGTGTGGACTTCAACTCCCAGAATTCCCCAGCCAGTATGTGGGCTGGGGCATTCTGGGAATTGAAGTCCACATATCAATCACAGCTGACATTGAGAAACATGGAGTTAGATGTATCAGTGGACATGCCAGATTTATATGCCAATATACAAAAAAATCAGCACCTTTATGAGTTGGAAACATCAAAAGTTGGTGATGGAAAGTTTTGGTCAGCCTAACTCCTGTCTACTATAATACCATAAAATGTTTCTCACCATTGGTTAGTCTGCCTAAACACCTTTTTTTCCCCACATTGACAAAAATGTAATGATTTTTGTTTTCAATCAGAATTAAAAATACTGGTGATGTCATTGACTAGTATCAACAGTTTTGAAATGAGGAAGAGATTTTTTGGAAGAAGGAATCAGAACCTGGCTAGTTCTGGCTAGTCTTAATATTTTGCTAAGTATATCCACTAAAATACAGTATTTTCTAATCATTGTGCTTTTATCCATTACTTTGAGCCCAATCTTTGACAACTGTAGATGTTTGAGGGGGGGGGTTGTGTGTGTGTTGTATGCTTTAATGATTGAAGAACAAAACACAAATCCGTATGTCACATTAAAAGAAAAGGAGTATTCAGGTTAATGGTATAAGAATCAGTCCTTGGCCAGTTGAGAGTCTAAAACTCTTGGATCTAGTTCCTCGAAAAGTCCAGATAATTTAGCATAATTTTGCTGAAATGGCTGATATCTGGTACAAACTAATATTATTATCTTTTTGTATGTATTATCAAGATACATTAGAACAGGGGTCTTCAAACTTGACAGCTTTAAGACTTGTGGACTTCAGCTCCCAGAATTCTTCCTCCAGTCATGTTAGCTCAGGAATTCTGGGAGTTGAAGTCCACAAGTCTTAAACTTGCCAAGTTTGAAGACCCTTGCATTAGAATGTAGCTTTTAATCATATGGATAGGGACCTTGTGGATACTGATGTAATATTTGTACAGAGTTTTTTTTTGTTTTCCTTGGCTGCAGTTTCAAAATGGCTGCAGTGTTTTAACATGTAATTGGTAAGTATTTGATTTCAAAGAGATTCATTGGAAAGAATATGTTCCTTACTGTATAAACAGGTGTACTTTTTCTGTTCATTCTTTTAAAAACAAAACAAAACCCGATGTCTCTTGTACAGTTGTAGTACATTCTCTGTATAGGAGTTCTTATGTATTCAAACAGATCCAACTCACATAAAAGAGAAAGTATTGGAAATTTGTAGGAACAGGGACCCCAATATTTTCAGACAGGTAGAAAATCTGCTCTAAACACACCTTGAGAATGCTGCTCCTGTTCCCAAATAAAGTTACTCCTAGGGGACCAAGACTGTTTAGGGGCAGCCCTTGATTTACAACTGGTTGCTTAGCAACTGATTGACATTACAATGGACCTACCTGGGGAGTACTTATGATTCGATTTGAAGTTCCCACAGCTGCCACCTGTGATCACTACGAGCCCTTTCCCCACATTTGTGGCTTTCTGCTGTGTCCCACAGTCATGTGACTGCATTGCTTTGAAACATGGCGGAGCCCAACTAGGAAGGTGAGGCTCTCGCTCCTGGAGCACTATCTCCCTATAAAGCCACCACCTGCATCAGAAATCACTTTTAAAGCTGCCGCCTGCACCAGTAACCGTGAGTAAACCAGAGCCCAAAAAACAATCCCAAAAACGCTGGATTCTGAAGCCGTGGAGCCCTAATAATGCTGGCGGAGCTCCTGCTAGCTGATCCGGAGCCTTCCTCTCCTTCCCCAGAGAAGTGAAGCTCTTTCCATCGAGCCCTATTAACCACACCGGTGGAGCTCTTGAACTGGATCACTTGGAGCCAGCGCAGTGCAAACAACTGTACCTTCATTTAAATCCCTCACACAGCTGATAGAAGTATCTTCCACGCCAGACAACGTGTTTCCATTAATATCCCCCACACAGTTTTCCCGGAGCCACATCGGACAGCTGGCAGGGAGAAACAAGGAGGGAGGAGAAAGCCCTGAGGCTCTTAGGAGCCGAAAGTCACCCTGGACGGGTGGTAAAGGCAGAGGAATGCTTCCGTGGTCGTGAGGAGAGGAGAGTCTCCTCGACTGACCCAAAAAAAACCCCTCCATCCGAACTAAAAAGAGAACTGCCAGCATGGCTAAATCGAAGCCAGGAAGGCAGCTGAGACAGAAGTGAAAAAGAAAGGAAAAATCTTGTAACAACATGGTTAGTCTTGGTAAGAATCACTCCAATTTCTGCAGTGGAATTTTCCTTGGAAAGTGGGACTCAAAGGAGGAAAATAGCTGCGATTAACGATCTGGAGTGACTATCAGATTTAGTTAAAAAAAAAAAGATATTGCAACTAGAAGTAACTTTAAAAGTAAAGGACAGATTGGATTGGTTAACCCAAATTTCTGGACTGTATTTTTACTACTACTCAACTTGAAGAACTTTAGGAAACTTGGAAAACAATCTTATTCAGAGTCATATTGATTGTAGTTTAAGTGTTTTAATGCAGTGCGTTTTGCTCTCTTTCAAAAATCCAGCGTGCTTTGAACATCTTCTTTACAGAGTAATAGCAGCAGCAATCAACAATAAATTCCTCCCACCAAGTAAATCACAGCTGCTAGTAAAACAACCCTTTCCTTGCAGGCTCTCAATACTACCTCATTACTTTAATCAAACACTGATTAATTCATTACCTCAAAACTTACAACTTTTCTATCTCATCACCTATATCAATGATTAGATCATCAATTTCTATAAAATATTTCATTAATGGCTTTATTGATTTATTGTTTTAATTGATTAGTGTGATTAGAGTGTTTAGTGCAAATAGTGTGATTACTGATTAGTTTAATAGATCAAGATTCATGTAATTTAATTGATTAGTAAAATCAGTGATTTAGTGAATTTAATTGAACATTGTGATTAATGATTAGTATAATTAATTGATTAGCGATTAGTGTAATTGATTAGGCTCATTGTTGCTTAGGAAAATTATTTGACTAGAGAGATTATTGTAATTGATTGATTGGTGTGATATTGGCTATATTGATTACCCAAAATTGTTCCATTAATTAATTTAATCAACGTACCATCTTAACAAACCTACCATGCCAAGAAAAAAAATCCAATGCCGAGCCACAGCCTAAAGAGAAAGTAATCCCCACCAATGAACCACAATACTCCTGCACATGCCTTAAATGCTACAAAACTCTAAAGCAGGGGTAAGGAACGTTGGCTCTTTTATCACTTATGGACTTCAACTCCCAGAATTCCTGAGGGAGCCATAAAAGGTTCCCCATCCCTGGCCTACTGGTTTTTTCAGTTGTGAGGGAAATCAATTTTTGACTTGAATGGGACTGTTTAATATACAAATGTAGGACATACAAAGAATATATATAAAAATATGTCCTACATTTGTATATTAAACAGTCCCATTCAAGTCAAAAATTGATTTCCCTCACAACTGAAAAAACCAGTAGGCCAGGGATGGAGAACCTTTTATGGCTCACTCAGGAATTCTGGGAGTTGAAGTCCGTAAGTGATAAAAGAGCCAACGTTCCTTACCCCTGCTCTAAAGGATAATGAAAACTCCATCAAATGTTTTCTGTGTAACAAATACGCTCATCATGACTGCTTGGGATTACCCAAGCAATTGATTCAATACCTAGAATCATCCAATGAGTTCCCATATCTCTGCAAATCATGCTGACCCAAACTGGATCTGTTGGAAAGAGTTGATACCATTGAAACACGATTAACATCCCTTGACATCATAGTAGCATCCCTGGACGCCTTAAAAGAAAGATTATCCAACCTTGAAAAAAAAGACACAACGCAAAAACCTGAACATCCAATAACTACAAACCACATCTCTACCCAACAACCACAACCCAATCCACAAAAAAACATAAGCCAGACAAATAATGATATCCCAATCCTCATCAGAGAAGCTGTTGAGCGTGAACGGAAACGTCCAAACACCATCTTATTTGGTCTAGAGGACATCAATGATAATGATGACATCACAACTGTCCAAAACATCATCAGTGATTATCAAGCATCAACCATCTCCCCTGATGAAATATTTGACATTCCCCGCATTGGCCGAGAGCTCAAAAACAAAGACGGCTCTGTGGCCCCACGCTTCTGCAGCGTCATTTGCAAAAATGAATCAAGCAAACGTAAATTCATGTACACTATAAATTCAGTTGCCAAAACCAACACCAACCATAAGACCCTCCGTTGTCGCCCTGACCTAACCATACAGCAACGTGCCCGATCCCGTGTACTCCGCACTGAACTCGAAAAACGTCTAGACAATGGAGAGAAGGACCTGTACATTGACTACCATGCTGACTGTATCAAAAGTAAGTCACACAACCCGCAACTTAGCTTTAACCTTCAACCACAATCTACCTCAACCAATCCACCATCACCCAAGACTAGGTACCCACGCCCCTAACTACCTCAATTCCAACTACTGCTGGCCTTAAATGCAAGCTACTCAATACAAGAAGCCTTGCAAATAAAATACCTATATTTTTCCTCTTACTAAATATGGCTAAATTCGACTTCATAGCTCAATACATCTCTCCCTGACTCCATTACCACAGTAAGAGACTATCATGTTGACCGATCAGATCGTGAAATTTCCACTGCCATAGCTGAACCTCTAAGCATAATCTTTGAAAAATCTTTCAGGACCAGCTCCTTGCCTAACCTATGGTCACAAGCCACGGTCATCCCCATTTTCAAAAAGGGAGACCTCAGCCTAGTTGAAAATTACAGACCAATATCTTTATGCTGCGTCACTTGTAAAGTCATGGAATCAATTATTAACCAATCCATCTTCCTCCACTTAGAGACAAACAACCTACTCTCCAATAAACAATTTGGTTTCAGGAAAAAACTATCCTGTAATCTGCAACTTTTACACTGCAAAAATGTATGGACTACACAACTCGATCAGGGCAAAGCAATAGACACAATCTACATAGACTTCTGTAAAACCTTTGATTCAGTGGTACACGACAAACTACTCCTAAAACTAAAATCTTGTGGTATCTCTGGACAACTGCATAACTGGATAGAAGCATTCCTGTCAAACAGACAATAAAGGGTCAAAATTAGAAGTGTCCTATCAAATTCTGTACCTGTCAATAGTGGTGTCCCCCAAGGCAGTGTTCTAGGACCAACTCTCTTCATACTCTACATAAATGACCTCTGTGATCATATTAAGAGCAAATGCGTTCTCTTTGCTGATGATGTAAAGCTATTCAACACCACAGACAATACTGCCACGCTTCAAAAAGACCTTGACTATGTATCAGAATGGTCAAACAAATGGCAACTTCAAATCTCAACAAATAAATGCTCTGTCTTACATATTGGCAAAAAATAAATAAATCAGAAAATAAAATACAAACTGAATAATCAAGTTCTTGTTGATGATCCAAGCTCTGTAAAGGACCTTGGAGCATTTATCTCTAATGATCTAAGTGCTAGAGCCCACTGTAACTACATAGCCAAAAAGGCGTTAAGAGTTGTTAACCTAATCCTACGTAGCTTTTTCCCTGGTAATATCACACTACTAACTAGAGCATACAAAACATTTGCTAGACCAATACTCGAATAAGCTCATCAGTCTGGAACCCACATTACGTATCTGATATTAGCACAGTTGAGAAAGTCCAGAAATATTTCACAAGAAGAGTTCTATACTCCTCTACTTGTTGTAGAATACCTTATGCCACCAGACTTGAAATTCTAGACCTAGAAAACCTTGAATTACACCGTCTTCGGTCTGATCTAAGTATTGTATATAAAATCATACATTGCAATGTCTTACCTGTCAATGAATACTTCAGCTTCAACCATAACAAAACAAGAGCACACAATAGATACAAACTCAAGGTTAGCCGCACCAAACTTGATTGCAGGAAATACGACTACAGCAACAAAGTGGTCAATGTCTGGAATTCTCTACCTGACTCTGTAGTTTCTTCCCCAAACCCCAAAAACTTTAACCTTAGACTGTCTACTATTGACCTCACCCCTTTCCTAAAAGGTCTGCAGGGGGCGTGCATAAGTGCACCAACGTGCCTACCGTCCCTGTCCTATTGTTTCTTTTATTTTTCTTATATGTACCCATTTCATGTATTCATAACTATGTATATACTTATACCTATTACCTTGTAAGCGATTGACAAATCAAATAAATAAATAAATAAAATAAAATAAATTTTACATTTCTGGTTTTGGGCAAAACCATCCCATAGAGCAGGGGTCTCCAATCTTGGCAACTTTAAGCCTGGCGGACTTCAACTCCCAGAATTCCCCAGCCAGTCATATACGTGACCTGATTGTTCCAGTAGAAAAAAATAATAAAAAACTAACAAGCAGAGCATTAAAAAAAATAACCCAAAATTATTTGGGACATCACCTTGCCTAAGGTCAGATTGACTTCAGCTGTATTAGCATTTCAACTAAAGACATGGCTAGGGATCCCATGGAGGTAAGGAGCCTGCAGGATGGCTGTATTACTCATAAGTTGCTGGTTGACACTGTCCCATATTTTATGCTTTGGGTTACTATGTTATTTAAATTTTTTTATGGTTTTGTATGCTTATTCGTTTTTCTAAAAAAATAATGTTTTATTTTTCAATTTCAAAAATGCAAACTTCATTTTTTCTCAGGCAGTGTGACATCTGAGCACTAACACCTCTGCCACATCCTTCACATTCACATTGATATTATTTCTCTAAACTTAGAATTAAGATACATCCAACAGCTAAACATTTTTGGTGATAGTACCTTATTGAAGTTACATCTCATTATTTTCATCATACATATAACAGTTATCTTTTTTCTATCTCTATCTTAGTTTATTGTCTATTCTCCTTTGTTTCCAAATGCCCTTTTTTATTCTCTAACCACTGATAAAATATTTTCCATATCATATAATACTTAATTTGCTCTTCCTCCTTAATTGCTAATGTTAAGTTCATTCATGTTTTGTGATTTTAACTTTGTGAACCCCTTCCCCCCAGTTCATGCCTATAGGATACGTGGCTATATTCATTCCTGTGGGGGTCTTTGGCACTCCCTGAGCTCAGTTGTTTTCTTGCAGACATTTCATTACCCAACTAGGTAACATCATCAGTGCTAGTAGGGAGTCGGGTTTGCTTTCTGTTTATATACAAGTGGCTTGCCCCATCTGAGTTGGTGGGTATTCTCGGAAGTTCCTTGATTAGGATATTATTTGCTATTAGCTTATTTTCTCTGAGTTGCTAATTCCTTGATTGGGGTATTGTTTGCTTTTTGACTGTTGGTCTAATATTAATTTTGATGTTAAATCTTCCCATCAGGATGTTGATTGCTGGTGAAGAGATATTTTGGTCTTTTTGTTTCCTTTTTGGCTTTTTGATTGTTTCTTGAATACTGTGTTAAGAGAGCTACAAGTATTCTCCACAATTCCATTCCTCTCCACAAGAAGTCACTATAAGCTTATCATACGGTGGAAAGAGTTGTGTCAAAACCACATCCCATTGACTATAGAAATTCTCCATCATATCCAGGCCGTAGTTGTCCCAAAGATGCTTTTTTTCCAATAGGCAACTGGACTTTCTGGTTTTTCTCTGAAGACGTTTTGCTTCTCGTCCTAAAGTTTTTTCAGTTCTTCATCCAAGCTTCTTGGTTGTGAAGTGAAATGTCTTCAAAGAAAAACCAGAAAGTCCACTTGCCTCTTGTAAAAAAATAGAATAGAATGCTTTTATTGGCCAAGCATGGTTGGACACACAAGGAATTTGTCTTGGTGCAAATGCTCTCAGTGTACATAAAGGAAAATATACATTCATCAAGAATCATGAGGTACAACACTTAATGATAGTCATAGAGTACAATAAGCAATCAAATCATACTAGGAAACAGTCAATATGAATCGTAAGGATACAATTGACAAAGTTACAGTCATACAGTCACAAGTGGGAGGGGATGGGCGATAAGGAGTGATGAGAAGATTAACAGTAATGGTAGTGTACACTTTGTAAATAGTTGGACAGGGTTGAGGGAATTATTTAGCAGAGTGATGGCATTTGGGAAAAAACTTCTTGTGTCTAGTTGTTCTGGTGTGCATGGCTCTGTAGCAGTGATCGCCAACCAGTTGGGTGGGGACCACTGGTGGTCCGTGAAAATTTTTCGGTGGTCTGCAGAGAAATGTCACCCCCAAAGCACCCCCCAAAGCAATTAATCCAGATTCTGCTGGAATATAAGGCTGTGCCACCCACATGGCCTGTGGGAACACAAGGCTTACATCGCTTGCTTTGCAAACAACACAAGGTAGTGAAGGGAGGGGGGGAACCTGCCCCATGAGCCTTGTCTCTCCCCCCCTCGAGAATGGAGCTGGAGATGGTATCCTGCAATCCCAAATAAAGAATGATCAATCGGTAGGAAAACGGGGTGGTGAATTTTCCCGCAGACTTTTTGGGGGGATTTTCCCAGAGTCTCTGGTCTGCAGGATTTAAAATTATGAGTTTGGTAGTCCCTGAGGTCCAAAAGGTTGGCGACTTTGAGGGTAGGAATTGGGACAGTTTATGTGCAGGATGTAAGGAGTCTGTAGATATTTTCACAGCCCTCTTTTTGACTCATGCAGTATACAGTCCTCAAAGCACTTTTGGGATCCCACTGATTTTGCTTGCTGGCTGAGAAGGTCACAAATGGCAATCACATGATCTGGGATACTGCCACCCATTCTTGTCAGTACAGGTAGTCCTCAACTTACGACCGCAACAATTCAGCCCAAAATGTAGGTTGCTAAGTGAGAAGTTGGTTAAGTGACTTTTGCCCTATTTTACAACTTCTCGCCACAATCATTGCAGTTCTTAAATTAGTAACAGTATTGTTAAGTGAATCTGGTTTCCCCATTGACTTTGTTTGTCAGAAGGTCGCAAAAGATGATTGCATGATCCTGGGACACCCTTAACAGTCATAAATGTGAGTCAGTTGCCAAGCATCTGAATGTAAATCATGTTACCATGGGAATGCTGCAACAGTTGTAAGTGTGAAAAATAGTCATCAATCCACTTTTTTTCAGTGCCCTTGTAACTTTGAATGGTCACTAAATGAGCTGTTTAAGTCGAGTTGCCAGGCACCCCAATTTTGGTCACAGGACTGTGAGTATGCTGTCATAGTTGTCTGTAAATGTGAGGACTGGTTGAAAGTCACTTTTTTTCCAATAAATGAATGGTTGTAAATCAAAAACTTGGATTTCTCTGCAGAAAATACATTTGTTGTGGTTCGCCAGCAGCAGGTGCAGACGGCTGAGGTCTCGGAGAGCGAGGACTCAGATGAGGGGCCTGCGTGTGAGGCAGGGATGGGGCCAGGACCATCAGGGAGTGGAATGATGCCTTCGGAGATTGTGGAGGCTGGTAGCAGTGATGAAGAGGAGCCTGAGGGGCCTGTGCTCAGCACGTGTGTGTACAGGGCTGCTCATAGGAAAGAGCAGCTGCAGCAGCACGGGTGACTCGGGAGTAAGGCTGCAAGGTAAAGGCCCCTCCCTTAAGAGATAAAAGCTAGCTGAGAAACTGGAATTTTTTGCAGGAAGCAAAGAAGTTTTTGCACTCAAGCCTTGTGGATGTTCGGAATATCTTGGTTGGTGTTTGGAGACCTTTTGTGTTTGAAATATTTATTGGCAACTTTATCTAGTGTTCGTGGCAGCCTTGCACCACCTTGGCAAGGCTCGTTCTTAACAGAGACAATTAGTTAGAAACAGCCTTTTGACCGGGAAGGAACAAATTCATAAAGAATCATTAAAAGGTTTTGCTGTTACCTCCATTTTGTGTTTGTTTCCTTGGAACAAGATTTGGGTGAGAACAACATTATAAGGATAGTCAGAAACCACAAGCTGTTTTTTTGGGGGAAAGGCAGGATTGAAGAGCAAGCAAGGGCAATAGAATAAATTAACGTTTTGCAGAACTGTGGCTGGGGAATTCTGGGAGTTGTAGTCCACACGTTTTAAAGTTGTTGGAAGTTGAGAAACCACTGCCATCACTCTTCCCATCATCCCCACTGCCCATCTTGCTCGCTTCAAAGATCATGAGGCGCCAGAGAGTCGGTGTCAACGGACCAAGGCCTCTACCAATTTGAAAGGCCCTTTTCCTTCATGGTATTGCATCATCGCAGCCAACTCAATGTGAATTCCTCAAATTCTTGGATCAGCCGGCGGAATTCACGCCGCCCCTTAGATTGTTTCCGAAACGAAGCCCGGGAGAGCGAGGCCGTAAGGTATCTAGGCAACCGAAGGATACCGGAAGCCGCGCTAGCGAGCCGCTTTCGTTGGCGCTTCCAGCTCGCCACTGATTGGTAGAAAAGCCGGAAGGGGGGGCTGACACAACCGAGGCGGGAAGGAAGGATCGAAGTCGGAGAAAAAAGCGAAAAAGCGCTTGGAATTCTGAGGTAATTTCTTGCGCGCGCTGAGAAGAGGGGCGCGTATTGGCTCCTCCGCGTTAGACGAGTCCAAAAACCGGGTGGCAGGCGGGGTGGGGAGAGCGCGATGCCTTTCGACTCTTCCATTCCTAAGGGGGGGGGGAAATTGTTTTAAACCGCCCGTTTTTGCGCCTTTCAGTTTCTCCGCCATAAAAGGATTTTTGAAGGATCGAAAAGTGGGACGTGGGAGGAGAGGGGGGAATAAAATGCCCCCTCTATCGTTTAGTGAGTCAAAAGTCATAATTTTCATGTGGGGGAGGGGTGTTGGAAAGAATCCGTCATCCCTTAAGTAAAGTTTGCTTTCTCTGGTGCATCAATTCCTTTTTAAAAAATATGGAGTGCAATATAATACTAGTAGTAATCATACTTTTCATGCCATCAAATATCCACATCTGCCTACGAATAAAAGATGAATATAAAAACAAACCATACGTTCAACATGAACCTATTGGATATGATAGAAACAGGCGGAAATACAGGATTGTTGTAGAGGAACAACAATTCAGAATGTGAAAAGCATAAGAGAATCTGGTACTATAGCACAAAAGTACAGCTGGCAAAATTAACTGAATGCCTAGACAAAGATTACTGGGAAGGTGATATCTGCAAAACTCTGGAAGAAATGCGTGAAGAAATTTATCAGCTCATGGATAGAACAGAAGACCTTACTAATAAAGCACAGGGCAGCAACCAGTCTTTTCTTGCAGCAGCAAATGAAATTATGGAAGCAGTCAGAGGCAGAAAAGGGGAACTATTAGAGGACAGAAGCTCAGTTGCTGATGAAGAAAAGGCTACGGTTGATAATAAAGAGTGCACAGATACTGAGAATGAAAAAAGAACTTTCAAAACAACAGATGGAGGTCAACAAGGAAATAGTAAGAGAGGAAAGTTCTGAAAAAGGAGGAAAGGAAGAATCAGGAGATGCATGTGATGAAAACAGTTCTGGAGCAGCATCACAAATATTTCTGCAGAAGAGGCTGATGCTTCTGAAGAGAAGAATACAGTAGGATGCGATTCAGAAATTCCTGATGATAATAAGGCAGACAAAAACATGGCATCAGAAGATCTTAAGGATATTTCAGATGAAACAGCTAAGACAATTCCTAATCTGAACATTGATTTATCTGCTGAAGCACTTTTATCAGACCCAGAAAACAGCACTAGCGATGAACCAAATTCTATGCAGAGTGAATCTGTGAAGAATTCTGATGAAGTGAAAACCACTGAAGGAGGTTCTCAGAACTCAGAGGATCTAGGCGATAAATCTAATGGTGAGAGAAGTGAATCTGCAAACAGTGGAATAGGCATTCCAGATTCAACACGAATGGTCACTAGATTATGAAATCCAGATAGCAAACTCAGCCAGGTGAAAAGTCAGCAGGTTGCTGCTGCAACACATGAAGCAACTAAAAGATGAATAAAATGCCAAATCCTGTCTACACATCTGGCTGAAAGTGCAACAAACCATGATAAGAGATTGCACAGACTGACTACAAGGAGCGGCATGTGAAAGTAGCAACAACGATGCATTGGAAGAACAAGAAATACCATTTGCTTCCAGGCAGCAACTGGTGGGATCATAAAATGGAAAAAATCATAGAAAATGAAGACTGGGATTTTAGAATATAATCTGACAGGCACCTGCCATATAATACCTCAGACTTAACAATTGTCGATAAAAGACAAAAATGTTGGATAGTGGATGTGGCAGTACCCGGAGACAGCCGAAGAGAAGAGAAAGAACTGGAGAAGATAACAAAATACAAAGACCCACAAATAGAAATAGAAGAACTGCTGCAAAAGAAAGCAAGGATAGTATTAATAGTAATAGGCGCCTTGGGTGCAACCCTAAAACATTTGGAGCATCCTTTGAGCACCATCGGCATTGACAAAATCACCACCAGTCAATTGCAAAAGGCAGCTTCCCTCGGAACAGCTGACATCATGTAATGATATCTTTATACATCATCAAAAAACGTCATTTGCCTATCCCGATTCCTTGGGAAGGACGCTATAGGTGAATTAAAAAGCCAAATGCAGTTTAAATATCTGGCTGAGTGTGCGATCAACAATATTAATAACTATGCCAAACACCCCTGGGCACCTTACAAGATATCAAATAGACAATCGAAACAATTAAAACTTAAGATTGGTCGTCCCATAAGTGCTTTTCCAAAAGACAACTGGACTTTTGAAAGTCCAGTTGCCTTTTGAAATAGCACTTTTGGGACAACCATGACCTGGATGACTGAGAATCTCCAGAGACCAGTAGCCCACAAACTTTTGGGCACCAGGGACCAATTCCATGGCGAGGTTTTTCTGTGGACTAGAGAGTTTTTGCATGCTGCCTGCATCCCACGGATGGGGCTTCACTTGTTTGCGTGGCCCAGTTGCTGGCATGCCATGTCCCAGTGCCAGTCCACAGATTGGGGGAATCCCTGCCCTAGACATTAAGATTGGTTGCCACTCAGAGTCATTTTCTGAGATTGGTGGCCATAAAAATTGAGTAAATAAAAACAGAACAAATAAAAAGAAAATTAACAGCCTGGACAAACAAACAAAAATAACCCTAACCATCCAAAAACATGACAGGTTCCACAAATGTGCCAACTGCACAACTGAACTCAAAATATACAATATATGGAACATTTGTTTCTCTTTCTGGGCATAGTTTCACTCAACTTGTTATTTCTTTAAAATGATCCCGAGTAGGGCTTATTCTCCATGTGGATTTTTTTTGAGGTGGTTACTAACATTTTGGCTTTGCTTGGCAGGTTTTTTGACCAAGTTGAAACAGTTCTTAAGCGATTCAGCTTTCATCTTACCTACTGCTACTTCTTTCTGAGGTTAATGCCTAAACTAAAACCAGAGATGATTTCAAACATGAAGGCCTGTGCACCTCTTTGCAGTCTGTTCTTGAGGTCCCTTTTTGCAATGCATATCCAACTGCATCCACAGGTTTTTTTTGATGTTGTTTTAATCATGCAGAAATGTAAGATCTGACCGATAATTAAAACTTACTTATTACGTTTCTTTAGAAATAACCATACAGTTTTTGAAAAGATTTAATCTAGCCTCCCTTCTATTGGGGATTTTCAAATTCTCAGTTAAAACTTTTTATTGGTTTAAAAGGCTGTAGAGTCATGGTTGTCCCAAGTGTGTTTTTTCAGGAGACAACTGGACTTTCTTGTTTTTGTCTTTGAAGACGTTTTGCTCCTCATCCAAGAAACTTCTGCAGCTCTGACTGGATGGTGGGGAATGGAAGGATTTATATTCCTTGCAGGCAGCTGGTCATTTGCATTCTTTTTGGAGAGTTGTTGAGGCCATTTGAAGGTTTGTCTGTGTCCTCAGAGTCACCTGAGTAATCCTAATGGTTCCTGAAGTCTGCAATCCCTCTGGGAATCCATTCATATTCTCACACCAGTCCAAGGGTGTTCATTGCATCACTAAAAGTCTGTAGAGATTCTCAGTCATTCGGGTCATGTTTGTCCCAAAGGTACTTTTTCAGGGGGCAACTGGACTTTCTTGTTTTTTTCTTTGAAGACTTTTCTTTTTAGATTAGTTTATATCCCTCTTTATCATTTTTACAAATAACTCAAGGTGGTGAACTTATTCAACACATCTTCCTCCTCCTCCTATTTTCACAACAACAAACCTGGGAGATGAGTTGCGCTGAGAGAGAGTAACTGGCTGAACGTCACCCAGTT